>JAMLFT010006278.1:0-16297 GCA_026544285.1 Pachyrhizus erosus
CTTATATATAATTTATTTTTATTTTTCTTTTATTTCTCTCTTTTGCATCCTTTAAAAAAAAAAAAGTTTCATGGACATTATTGTGTTCGTCACTACTCAAAAAGAGAAAGAAATAAGATTGAAATGTAATGTAATAAAAATAAATAAAATGCCAATTAGATAGTGTACAAATTTATATATATCATTATTCTATCATTTGCCGTATTTTTTTTTCTTATCATTTATTACGTGTATACACCCAATAAGTGTACTGTATTTCATCTCTACCAAATATTTGGTTAATAAACCTAATGAGTGCATAAAAAATTTAGGTAATATTTCCTAAAAATAATTCTATAACTGAAATCATTTTTCGTCTAAATTAAAAAACTTTATATTTTAGTGTCTTGATATATATATATGTGTGATTACAATTATAAAAGTGTTAAATTGCCGTTAAAAACAATGTTAAATTTAATATTTTATATTTGACATTTTTTTTTTAAAATACATTTTTTAAAAATATTCTTCATACTTACATATAAAAAAAATAAAGAATAAATCACATTAATTATCTCTAAGATTTTATAAAATAAAATAAATACTTTTTTTATTATTATGTTAATTTTCTTAATTTTTAAAACATATATAAATTGACATCCCTTTATACATTATATTAAATTTTCTTAATTATTTAAAAAATATTACACTAAACTCCTCTAAAGAAAGATTTTCATAAATATTAAAAAATAAAAATATATTTATATAATTTAACAAAACTTCAAGAATAATTAGTATAGTTTATTAAAAAAAATCCTTTATATTTAATGAAACACTATATTAATGAGTGTAAATTAATTGTATACATTTCAATAAATTTTGAAATTTATTGTTAACCCGTCATAACTACTATCATCACCATTATTATGATTGTTGTCATTATCATTATGAATATTATTGTCATTGTTACTATTGTCACCACTTACACTATGAGTGTCATTGTCGTTTATCATTGTCATTGTCGTCTTCTCCACTGTTGAATGACTATAATAACAACAACTATAATCATGATGGTAATGATAGTAAAAATGGTTACGATGATAAAGATAATTTAACAAAAATTTAGATATTTTTAAATAAGACAATTAAAAAATTTTCAAAAAATTTATTTTTAATGGATGAATCTTTTAAAAATTTATTAATTATAAGAAGTTTTAATTTGAATTTTAAATTTTGTAATCTAAATCTTTCATTTTAATCTAACGATTGAAATTATATATATATATATATATAACTGTGTATTTTGTTTCTAATTACTATCCTTACAAGCAGTAAAGTAAAGAAAATCATTTGCTAGTGGAGTATTAATAATTTTGATTTCTAAAATATATCAAAATAATATTATTATTTTTAGTGAATTTTACATTAACACAATCTCGTTCAAGGATTGTTTAAAAAGCTCAATCATTAAAATTTATCAAAAATAAAATGACGTATTTTAATTTAAACTTGTATAAATTAAATATTTACTTTAATTAATTAATTAATTAATTAATTATATATATAGTGAGAATTAAGATATATTTATACAAAGAGATGGAAAGTTTTTGAGAGAATCTATAATGGAATCCTACTTTCTTATTAAGGATATTATGTTAAATTAGATTTTGTGATATTTTTCTTACATTAATTTTTTTTTTCACATAAAAAAAATTAATGTTATTTTATTACTTTTTTTCTTCATAATACTTATTTTAAATCCATAAAAGAGATAATTTGGTGTGTTAATTTTCAACACAATTAACATGTTATTTTTGGTTTTGATCTTTATATGGAAAATTTATAATATCATTACAATTTTAATAAAGAGTACAAACTAATTTATTAATATTTTTCATATAAACTTCAAAAATTATAAATTTCTTTATGTAAGAACTAAAAGAATAAAAAGTTTGCACACAAAGACTTTATTTTTAATTTTAAGAATCATTTATCTAAATAAAATGTCTAATAACAATCTCTATCCTACGACATTCAAATATTTCTATTAAAAACTCCTTAGACCTCGATTGAACAAGATATTTCATCTTACATGTGAAAGGAAACAAATAATTTATTATTCTTTAATTTTTTTTCTTTTTAAAAATGTGTTTTTTGAGTTTTTTTATTATCTAACTTTAAACTTCTCATTGTATGAGAGAAAGAAGATTTAAGAAGAAAAAAAAACTTAAATTAAAAAAATACAAGAAAATATTATAATCTTATTTTTGAAAGACAAATTTTTTCGTTTTATTTTATTAAATTAAATAAAAAAAATTATCATTATCTGCAATTTTTTCTCCTTTCTTTTTTCCCCTCTATTCCAAAACAAGTTTTAACATGTAAGGAAACATCAAATTAAACATGCGATTAAAAATATTTATCTGCATGTTTGTATTTTTTTTTAAAGATATATATTTCTTAAAGAAAAGTATGTTACTTTTTTAAAAAAATAGTTTGGTAATTTTGAAATTAATAATTTTTTTTTATCATTTTTAATTTAAAAAAATTAAGAATGTCATAAAACAATTAAACATTCTTTTAAATAAAAACTAATATACCATACACGTAATATATAACATGAAAATTAATACTATTTACACTATGGCTCAGTTGACGACACACGTTAAACTTGTGGAAAAGAATATGAATCTATAGGTGATCCAATTTTATTTTATTTTTTTGTAAAAATACCTCAAGAATTTACTAGCGTCAAAAGTCTTATTTATAATGATTAAAAAAATAAATATTTTAAAAAAAAATATTTTTTTGTATAAACCATAGATATCTTCCACACAAAATAATTATGTTTAAATTGTGTAAAATTATTATAAATAATAAATTACATGTGCAATACTTAAATTTAAGATGATTAGTTAAATTAAAACAATCACAAGTCACCTTGATGCACATGATTAGTATTTTTTTTTATAAGAACTAAATTTAAAGTTTTACTTGATATTTTTTTAAGAATAAACTTCAAATATCTTTTATATTAATTATTTATTTAGAAAATATCTTTAATTATAAGTTCAATAAGCAGTAGTGAAGCAGTAGAAAAAAATAGTAGTGAAATGCATTAATTTCTTACCCTCCTTAATTTTTTAGAATCTAACTTTATCTTATATGCAGAAAATTTTAGAAACTTTACCTTCTCAAATTTATAGTTATTAAAAATTAAATAATAAATATATTAGTGATAAAAGAGATTAATATTAAAAAATTTTAAAATATGTAAATTTATGACAAATTTAATGCTATTAAGTTCACTTATCTTTTTAATTCTTGTTAATTATTAATTCGGTTTTATAAAAAAAGGAAGGACAAATTTGTAAATTACTAATTAATGAAAATAGTTTTAAACGTGATTTTTAAATTATTCTTATAAAAACTATCAATCTTATTATAATTGGTAACATATAATTAGATGTCTGGAAAAAAAATGTATACACTAAAAGTATATTTTTAGTAAGTTTTAAAATTGTATATATCTTTTAACGAAAAGTATTTTATCAGTTTTAAGAATATTTGTAATATGATAAAGTTAATTTTGTTAATGAAATTCTTTTCATGTAAAAATCTCAAACTCGAAATTTTATTAAAAAAATTAATCATGTAAAACTTGTATTAATAAGTTATATTGTTATGTTTTTGAGTAAAAAATAAATTACTAGCAAAACAGTCCAGTGGGTTCACGTTTAGTTTTGGTAAATTTTCGTTTTCATAATAGTAATTAGATGTAAATTATGAAAATATTTTTTAATATTTATTAAGAGTCCTTACTTACATTTAGAAAGATATACTATATTGAAATTTTAAAAGATTATTTTGATATAATTTTTTAATTTTTTTTTAAAAAATTGTAAAAATATCATAATTTATAAAAATTAAAATTATGATTAGGTTTATAATTTAAAGTTTAATAACATTATGAAATCCTAAGATTTGAAATAATTTTTAATTTATAAAATTTTAATAGTTTTATAAATTTTAAAAAATTTAAAATTATAAAAATTAATAAAATAATAATAATAGATGATAATATTTAGATAATAAAAATAAAATTAAAATAATTATTTTATATTTTAATAGTTAATTATAACTTCTTATCTTTTTATATAACATTTTTTTACATAATAGTTTTTTTATGGATTAACATTTTGTTGTTTGTACTCTTTTTTAATTTGAACAATAAATTTAAAATTATGTTCTTCGTTATTTAATTATACTAAAGATAAAAAATTGTTGATTGGTTTAATTAAAAATTTATCAAAATAATTAATTAAAAAATAAAATAATTTTTTTATTTTATTAAAAAAAACATTTAGAATTGAAAAAAAGGATATGACAAATTACTTTACTAATATTATCATCTTTGGAGAGAGAAAGGTTATGTATGTAAAAAAAAATCAAAAATAAGATAATAAAAATCTAAGGTTTATGTAATATTATTTAAAAATATGATATTTATACATACAACTAAAAATTATATAAAATCTATCAAAATTCAATGTTAGTACAATTTATAAATTGATATAATTTTAAATATTATAAGACTTTTTATTATTTTAAAAAATCTCAATTAAATATTACAAAATTTTATTATTATTAATAAAATTTTATAATAATCTGAATTGAATATTATAAGATTTTTTTATCTTGATTAAATATTAAAAAATATAAAAATTATTTTAAATATTTAAAATCTTAATTAAACACACTCCTTAACTTAAAAATCAGCAGATGAAATCTTTTTGTTCAATGGGGAGACTGCGTTCGCACCAAGAAGCTTGGAATTTGTCGTGTTCGCAAAAATTCATTATTGAAAGGGAACGTTGGTGAAATCCAAGTCATACCTTTGCTCTCCTTGTCGTCCTTCGAATAATTTTGCTCGCCACATCCGGTTTTCATATTCCATGTTTTTATCCACGTGCCAGCCCCATAAATGTACCTATTCTTTATTCTCTACCTCGTTTGAGAAGACACAAGATTTTTTTTTTTAAAAGAATAATATCCGTACGTAATTGCGTCCGTTTCGTTTCACTTTTTGTTGATAGCCACGTAATTAAGTAGTGTATTGTGTGATTGGATTTTGTTTAGAGACATCAAACATCTGTTAACACTTTCCAAAATTAAAAATAATAAGTAACAATATTAGCATATGTTTAGGTTGATGGTGAATGGTGATCACAGATTTTCTATCTTTTTAACACATAAAACACTTTGATATTTCTGCATTTTATGCATAAGAAAGAGGAAAGTTCGTTGCAATATTTTGTTTTTCTAAATATCCGTTTTATAGATTATAAAAAAGTGGGTTGAGTTGAAAATTTTTGTAAACACCCATAATTTAACTTAGTTTATATTTAGATAAAATTTTTAAACATAAATTTGAATTAAAAGTATATTATAAATGTAAATTTAATAAAATAATTTTACTGTAACGTGATTTATTTTAAATATTTATTGTTAAAAAATATAAAGATAAAATAAAATTTATTTAAATAATATTAATAAAAAATATTTTACTTAATATTTCTATTATAAATATAAAAATAAAACATACTTTTACTTTAAAAGCAACCCATTTGTTATTTCTAATCTAAACCTAAGTTTGTCATAAACATAATTTACAAAATTGATTTTAAGAAAATTTAAACATGATATAAAATTAAGTTTCAAGTTTCAAAAGAATCTTTGAATCCCCAAATTGATATTGAAACATTCCCTTAGTACTTAGTTTCATATAAATAGGCAATATGTTACAAAATTATCACATATTTTAGGCATTGACTATTAATGTTTTTAATTGATTTTATTTAACTCTAATTTATTTTTTTAAAACAAATATTGTATTATTATTATTTAAATAGATTTTATGTCATTTTGAAAAAGTGTCTCTATTACTATAATTATTACTTAAATGTGTCTCGTATAGAAAATTATTATTAAGTCTTTTACGTTTTTTTCTTATCTATCTTACATTTTTATCTCTGTCATTGTTATTGTTGGAATTTTAATTAAACATTATAAAATATCAAATAAACACAAAATACATTAGGTTAGATTATCGAATTATCAAGTTTTAAGAAATATTCGAATTCATAGGGTTTGATAAAAATAAATGCAACAAAATTTAGCAATAGTCACAAACAATTGGTTTGATGACCTTCCTTAACTAAATTATCTTCTTCCTTATGAGATATTTTATTTCTCCTTTTTATAGAGAGAGAAAATAACTAATTTTGATTTGGTGTACTAGGAATCATAATCATGTCTCAGGTATTTAACTTATTAGGGTTCTCATTATCCCCTAATAGGTCTAATCATATTTTTGCTTATTAAACTCATATCAATGTTTTGATAGTAGTCTAATAAACTCACTAGATTATATTACTTATATTAATCTCATCTAAATGTAATAATCGACATTCATGTTATAATATAATATGCAGTTCACATTAATTAATTAGAAAATATAAGATTTCTAACGATCTCCCACTTGGACTTTATATTAATTTTAGACATTTATATCACAAAATGTCTCATTAGAGTTTTCTATAGTGGAAATGAGTTGTTTCATCCTTAATATCAAGTCCAAATTCATACAACCAAGAACAATTTATTGATTTTCTTTAAGAGCTTAAAATTTGTCTTATTCAATATTGAAGTAGAATTCACTTAAACAATTACATTTACAATACTAGTAACAAAAACTATATATAGAACCCAAAGTGAATAACATGTTTAGAAATAAATAAATAAGTCATATAAAGTATGCAACAAGATCTACAAACAATTCACACAATAGATCCATAACAAGATACTCAGCACAACATTAATTTCTAGTTTTTGAACAAAAAAAATAATTTATAATCGATACTCTAAATACAATGATCAAATATTAACAATTAATTATGTAAATAATAACTTTTATTTAAATCAACTATTATTCACATGAAAAATCTTTCTAATTATTACTTATTTATCATCACAAATATGTCATTATTTGACCAAATTATATTTTCTTTAGACTGAACATAATTTACATAAATAATTTTATATGAAAATTTATATAATTTTAGATAAATTAATTTAAGCAACAAAAAATACTTTGACATTATATTACTTCAACCAAATTAATAAAAATTATTAGATATACAAATAAATGGATGAATCTTTAATTTACTAAATTTGCACTCAATCATGATAACACTAAATCGTGTAAAAATTAATGCAAATGAATTATTAATATATATCAATGATCACAAATAAAGCTACATATATTAACATGCATAAGGAAAAACAATTAAAAAATTGCCAAGATTGGAGCGAAACATAATTACCCGAAATTAGTTACATAATTTACTTATTTACAAATTACCCTAAATTCTCCAAAGAAATAAAAAAACACCGACTACAAGATTCTTAAAAGGTTTACCAATACATAAACCAATATATATATGTGGTGGTTTAAAAAAAAAAAGTTTTATATCCCAGGAGCAAAACCGAGGGCATCAGGACTTATTCACGAAATTTATCCACCAATGATATTATATATAAGAAGAAAACATACCACGTATAGATATAAACAAGATAAAGGCATCTGATGATTTCCAATATGTATAAATATAAGGAATCCGTTACGATTCAATTGCATTAAGCAGGAATAATATCCAAAAAACAGTTTGAAGACGCATGCATCTAAAAGCACAGGAAGAATGCGTGAAACTGTCGATTAAATGTAGCCGAAATTTTCCTTTTCTCCAAAATAAAATTAGAATTCATATAACCAGTAAAAACCCCACATTACATATTAATAAATAAAAATTCCAATAATCTAATAGTAACGAGCACTCTTATATCATTTATTGGCATTTTAATTAAATTTTATAAAATATTAAATAAACACAAAAATACATTACATCGAATTATTGGGTTATCAAGTTTTACGAAATACATTGATCCAAAGGGTTTGATCAAAACAAATGTAGCGAAATCTAATAACAGTCACAACCAATTGATTAGATGATTTTTTTCAATCAAATCACATTTTTTTTATGAGACATTTGTTTTTCTCTCTTTGATAAAGAAAAAAACTAATTTTGATTTGGTGTATTGGAAATCATAATCATGCTTTATATATTTAACTAATTAGGGTTCTTGTTATTTCTTAATAGATCAAATCAAATTTCTACCTATTAAGCTTGTATCAATCTTTTGATGATAGTCTAATGGATTTACTAAATTAGATAACTTATATTAAACTCATCTAAATGTAAATAACTTATATAAATATTATAATAATATATGTAGTCCATATTAAATAATTATAAATTATAAAAATTCTAACAATTATATCTTGATGAAATACCTTATGATTTGATAATTATGACAAAATATTCTGGTAGTGATAAGATTCATTGCTAAGACTATAATAGGATGCTTTTATTGAGGAGATTGAATAATATTGTTTTATCCCCAAACACTTGAGTATAGAGACACAATTAAACTTGTCATTGTATGCATTTATCTTAGAAAATCAACCTTTAATTAAACTTGATTGAGATTCTTTTAAGATGTAGTTCACTGCTTGTATTTTTTTTTTTTGTGTTTCAATTTAATGAATTAATGAACTTGATTTAAGTGCACTTGAAGATAAACAAATTTTTAGGTTATTGTTTGTTCGATGAGTTGTATTTCATACCATTCACACATATCATTTTAGTTAAAATTAATTACATATTTTAACATCTATGACCTAATAACAATGCATTTTCATTGTACTTCAACTCTTTAGGATATAGATAAAATTATATTTTAAGTTTAAATAAAAATAAAAAAATAAATATTAATTTGTAAGGTCAATTATATGTAAGGTCAATTATACGATCCAAAAAATAAGAACTCAAATTAAGAACTTTTGATTAGATTGATGTGGTTGTCAATATTTTGTTTTGTATTTTTAAATAGATTTTTTAAAACAAAATGTGTTTAAAATAAAAATAGAATTGAAATGATTTTTAACTCAATTTTAAAATATTTTTATATTTATTTATAAAATTAAGAAAACATAATTTGTATCACCACTAACACTTCCACTAGTGTTACCTTAATATTATTACCATTGTTATTAGCATGAACACTACTATTACTACCAATGACATTATCGTCACTATTGCATCCATCATCATCATTGATATCATTGTTATTATCAGTATCATTAATAATAATTTTTGACACTAATATCAATGTTAGTACTGTCATTATTATTGTTGTTAGCACCACATAAATATACTTTTGGCTTGATTTTAATAAGATAATTTTTTTTAAATAAGAGTATTTTAAAACTAAAAATTAAAAAAATAAAAACTAAAAATTGTTTTTTAAATAAATCTTATAATTAAAAATAATCTCAAACGAGTCTTTAGCATTTGGAATAAAATTTTGTAGAATTTTCAAATTTATGTGATATCGTAAGACTTATTTTAAGATGTTTAAATAATGTCCCATTAAAGCAAAATAAAAAATACTAAATTGCTTAAGTCTAATATAAAATTGTTAGAGTACTAAAAATTAGTTAATAAACGTGAATAAGTTATTTCTTATAAATGCTCTGATGAGTCACTAACCCTATTCAAGTGCATGAAGTCATAAATGGGCGTATAGATTAGGTGTAGTCGTGTTTCTGAGAAAGCAAGTGACTCCATTTCCAACGTAGGAGGAGACGAGGCTAGGTGAGGCGCATCGAGAGTGGATAGAATTTGAGGTGGTGGAAGTAGAGACGTTGAAAATGTTACATTTAGTGGAAGTAGAGGTGTATGTGGATTGTGGAACCTCATTGCTTAATGGGGGAAGGTTCCGTGGGGTCCATGGCAAATGCGGCGAGACGCAGCATTGCAGAAAAATAATAAAGGCATTTGCTTTCCATTCACCTCATCCTCAAATGGTTTTTGGTTTACTTTCTTTTCTCCACATTCTTATTGGATTATCTTCGATTTAGCAAAGTGTTGTAATTTCTGTGGCTTTGTGAAGTGGCTCCCACTCGCTCCCCCATTTAGGACTTGGAAGACAAACCAAAGCTAGAAGATATTTAATCAAATTGAAACCAAAAAAGTAGTAATGTAAACACAATTTTTTCAGACTACAAATAAGTAAAGAAAATTAAAAGAAACTAAATTTTGAAATTGTTATAAATATTAAAAGTTGGCTTAGAAGTAGATTAAAAAACAGAATGTGAAAGATGACTAGCGGCATATTAATGCAAATTATAATTACATTACTTAGGTTTAATTATGTCCTTATAATTAAAAAATTATTTTGAAATATTTATATAAAAATATTTCATTTTAATCAATACATATATTATTTCAATCTTTTTAGTTCTCGCTATAAGGACTAATTGCAAGTTTGGATCTTCCTAAATTTTGTAAAAAAACAAGCAAGTCAATTTTATGCTTGATGTAGAGGCTAATATTTTGAGCTTTAGATTTTCACGTCATGGATGTGAATTTATGCATGTGGACGTGAAACCAAACAAGCTATAAAAGGGATGAAAATAATATATGTAACAATTAAAAATAAATAAAAATTATATGTATAAAAATTAAAATATAATATTTTTAAGTATAAAGATTATAAGGGAAAAATTATAATTTTACAAATAAAAAACATTATTAAACTTATAATTTATTTATAAGGGTTTGTGTGTTAATTATTTTTTTTTCTTTTCTGGTCCTAGATTAAAGACTATGAGTATCTTCTAACTCATTGAATTAAAGATTAATTTCACTAACAATGTGTAATTATTACTAACTCTAAAGAATTTTGCACAATAAAAAACTTAAATATAAGTCTTTGTGCTAAATAGATCGTTATCCCACATATAAACACAATAAAACTTTACGTCATTACGTTGTGAATTACAATCTAATTTAATTTAAATTCAATAAAACTGAATTCAAATTCTAAAATTTAAATTTGGTGCACATTTACACTTATAAATACTCAAATTTAAAACATTTACTATCAATTGTCTAGATCAATTGGTATGAAACTTTTTAAGCTTAATTATTGATGCAATATTAAATTTATTAATAATTTATATTATTTTTTAAAAATTACTCTTGATATTATTAAAGTTCATCGTATCATTTTCTTTGCTTAGTTATTTTTACTTAAATAATTATTTGTAAAAAAAAATTAATAGTTAAGTACTGCTGTTTATCTTATTTCATCCTTCCCATGTTTTTAGTTATTTTTTTATTTGGTCTTTTTTTTTGTTCAAATATTTTTAGTTAGTTTGAGTTAAAAAAATATTTAATAAAAGTAAAATGTTGTTATATTTAAACTAAAATACCTTAACTAGTTGTGGATATTAAATAATGACATATTTGAGAAGAAAAAATGAACTAGACTTAAAAAAAAAATATAAAACAATAACTATTTTGAAAAAGAAATAGAAGACTAAAACAATTAAAGATAAGATAATAATAAAGAAGTCAAACTCAATTGATTAAGTATTATGTAAGAGTTGTTGTAACTCTTTTGATATCTAAGTTCGATTTCTTAATACAAATAAAAAATAAAAAATTAAAAATATACGAAGGAATAAATATTAATTTGTGAATAATCTTATTCTCAAATCATTATAAAAAAAAGATAAAATTTAACATATTAATTTTTAACATTTATTATCTAATAAGACGTGTGACTCAATAAAAACATAAATAGTAATAAAAACAAGTCCTCCTAACTATTGCTACTTTAAAGTTTTTAAAACAATTTTTTTATTGAAAATTACATTAAAATTATATTAAAAGTCACAGTAGATATATATTGATAACATTATTTTTTTTAACTCTTTAACCAATATCCTCATTTCACCGCTTAACATTTGTCTCATCTAAAAATAATTCCTATAAACATTTTCATTCCAAACCGAAATTTTCAGATTTACTTCATCCGAATTTAAATATAAGCTAAAAAATTTATTCTATCTTGATATGAAATATAAATAAATTTTTATTTATTTTATCTTATTTAATGAGATAATTTTTAAAATATTTTTCAGAATTTTATTTCTCATTACTTTATTTTATTCTTAATATGAATGGTTTGTTTTATTCAAAATCGGAAAGAATATAAGTTAAAAATATACTAACAATAGGTCAGATAAAAAATAATTTTGACAAGCAAGTGAAATCGTTATAAATTTTTGTGGTAATAATATTTTATAATTAGTAAGAATTGGACAACAGGAGAAGAGGACCAAAACTAGATACTGACGCGAGTCGTGCTCTTTGGCTATATCTTTGGTAAAGGCAAACGAGCAAGGACAAGAAGCAATCACCAGTTTTATTTGTAGCTCCTCGATTCCTACTCTGTCATTGTAAATTTGTATGCCTCCTTGCATACTCTAAAAGCCACCTAACAAGCTATGCTTCTTTCTCTTTCCGACCCCTTCCCTTTCACTGATTAATTTATTCATTACTTATTGCAACATTAATACAAATCCAAATTTATTTTTTCTATTTTCTCGTTTCTGCTCAGCAACCAGTGGAATTTTTCAGTTTTATCAAAACTCCCCCGTCAATGGCGGGGGCCGGTGTCCTAAGATGATTCCAAAGCAAAAAGATATTGTACACTGTCTCCGATTGCACACTTACGGCCAAATATTCCCTTCCTTCTAAGATTATTAGAATTTAATAAATATATTATTAAAATTTTTAAGATAATAATAGTTGTTAAAAAATATTTTAATATCTTATTAAAAAATATAAATATAAATTATTCTAAGATATTCTTACAAACATTAAATTATAATATTTTGTGATGGAGATAGTATTTCCCCTAACAACATCTGCAAAAGTTCATGTAAATGCGAGTTCTAGGAGTAATTTCAACTGTTTACAAATTCTAGGACTCCGCAAAAAATGATCCTTACCAATAAAGTTTTCTTTTTCCACTGTCCGTAAAGTTGTTCAAACTAATATCTCTGCTTTCTCAAACCTCGAATATTTTATTATCTCAGCATTGTTCTTGTATTCTTAATGTATATTATTAGTCAAACCTGCTATGAATGATGCAGTACTCCAAAATAAGAAAAATATAGACATAAGAATTCGATTTGAGATTATTCAAATAAAAAATACTGAAGGAATTTGAATCTAAATTATATTATCACAAGCTATGAGATCCTGTCATTTTGAACGGCATAAAATCAAATGGATGGAAAAGCAATTCAATATTGTACTACGTTGAAGCCTGGGAGGGCAGGTAAATAACAACGACATATGGATTGAGTCTGAGTCATCAGACAGCTCCCACATGCCGTTAATGGATGGATCGAGTCAAATTCTTTAATTACGGGCGTGGCTGGTAAACCAGAGGTAAATAATCAAAAACTGAACATTCATCGATTGCCCTTCTTAATTCTATTAATTCGTTCAAGTTAAGCACCTATTCACTAATTTTGTTTACTAATTACCACTAGAACTATATCCAAATATGCATCGGTCAGATAAATTTCTTGTCCCAATTTTACTCCAGTAAAAACGTGGATGAAAATAAAAGAACTATGTATTTAATTATTTAATATTCATCATTCATGTCACCCCATCATAACATGTTTGATAGATGAAAAGACAAAAAAAAAAAAAAATGGAAAATTATCACCGACTAACCCTCATCTTTCTCTCCCTGTCTGGAAAGAAAAACAGAGAGAAAAATCCTGTGCCGGTATTCTTACAAAATCTCACCGGATTCAATTCCGGGAAAACCTCTTCTCAAACTAAAGCGTTAAAAAAAGGCAAGACGCGTCAGCGAGAACCTCAAACAGGAATCTCTCTCGGAGAGAAAGAGAACTCTCAAATGAAAAGATTCAGCACTTTGCGGTCTCCGCCGGGAGTGCAATGATCGCCGATCCCGCTTTCCAAGCACGCCGTCGTTGTCCCAGACTCCTCAGAGTTCATCGACGGCGACCCAGGCCAGCGAATTTCCTGCCGGCAGCCGAAGCTCGACGCGTTCTGCAAGAAACTCGGCATCAACCGGAGATTGAGATCGGCGGTCGCCGTCTGGAGCTTGGCAAGCTCTTCAAATCGCTTGCGTTTGCTGCTGGGAATGGCCTTATCAGACCTCGAATCCGGAAACCGGAAATTCGGGTTCTGATCTCGGACCCTCCACTTGTCGGTACAGGTAACTTCCCCTTCGGAGGCGTCGTCGGCGGTGGGAGCGGGAGCGTCAAGGCTGAGAAGCTCCGGCATGGGCCCGACGGTGCCGCCGCGGAGTACAGTCTCAACCGCCGCCTGGCACACGTGCCAGTTTCCCGTCCATAAAAGGCCCACTGCGCCGTTGACAGGGTTGACCGTTCTTCCACAGGCCTCGAACAACAGAGATTGAAACAGAGCTGCAAGAAAGAAGCGTTGTTACTTGTTAGAGATGAAGAGAAAGTGAGGTGTAGTTAAAAGAAAAATTTTAATTACCGGGCCTTTGGGCCTCAGGTACGTTGGAAATGAAGGACATGAGGTCGGCTCGGCCGAAGAATTTGGCCACGAAGACAGTGGCATGGCCTTGGGCTTCAGGCGTGTCGATCCACTGTAGACACGGCCGCAGGATACAAGACTCGCTGCAACCCTTTCGAAGGACACGACACCCGTTGCAACTCATGCCTCTTTGGGTAAGGGAAAAAAAAAAAAAACACACTCTAGTTACGTGAGTGAGCGGTTTGTGTTTTGTTGCGTCTTGAACTCTTTGCAAAATCGCTCTCACATGAAAGCGAACAAGTCGAGAGCCAGAAATAACGGGAAAGGAAGACGGAGAGACGGAGAATGGACCTTGAGTGGAGGTGCAGTTGGGGTATAAATAAACGTTAACGGGACGGTAGGAGCGAGAGGGGTTGGGTGGGGAATTAACCATGGTTAGGTTTGTGTGTGTGTGTGTGTCTGCGCGCACTGCCTCTTTCTGTTTGTATGGAAGGGTGAGATTCCAAAGACTTCGGCGTGAGCGGCTTCGTGTCTCCGCGGATGGATGTTCCTCCACCGTTGGATTCTTTATACTATTTTCTTTGGGCTTCACACAATTCAGATATTGATGGGTGCATGTCCTTTTTCCCTGTGGAATGATAGTGTTACTGTTTTTATTAAGACAATAATAGTTGAAGATTATACTAATTTTTATATACTTTTTAATATGAGAAGGAAAAAATAAAATAAAAAAGCAGAATGATTCATAATGTGCTTTATCTTTTGGCACTGAGGGTGTAGAATGTCTTGTTGCGTGTAGTTGGAAATTTTGGTAAAAATAAATTAGGGATTAAGTTCCATTATAGGAGTTTTTGACTGGAAAAATAAAAATAAAAATACTGAAATGATATAACATTCAATATATTTACTTCAATGATATAAATTACTGTTTAATGAGAGAAACGTTTGTATGCTGGCCGATTTCTCATCTTCCGGTTTTAATGTTTTTTGGTTTTCTTGTTCAGAAATCAGTTACCTAGGAACCGATTTATCAACGCCGTGATTATTTTTTTAATTTTATTTTATGATGTTGTTTTAAAATATTTATTACTTTTCTATTTATTTTTTAAACTTTTTCAATTTTTAAAATTTTAATTTTGTTGATTTATTTTTCTTAAAATGCTATTAATTTTTAAAAACAATGTATTCCTTTAAACTTTTTATGGGGTGACACTTTGAATCATTTTATTTATATTTGTGATGTTTTTTTATTAAATAATAACTTAATCTAATATATTTTATATAGATGAATTTAATGATATAAGTTTAATATCTTAAATTAATTTTAAAATATTTTAAAATTATGTCTCAAAATATAATAAAAATTTAAGACTTAGTGAATTTCTTTTTAACTTTTCACAAGTCACTTTTTGATAAAAAAAAGTTAATAATTTTTTTAAAAACCATTTAAATGAACAAAATTAAAAATTAAAAATGGACAACCAATTTAGAAAATAAATAAGAAAATTAATAATTATTTTAAAAATAAAATTCAAACAATATAAATTTAAAACAAACAATTTAAAAAAACGACATTGAGATATCAGTTATTGACGAGAAAAAAAATAAAAAAAGTAAAACCTGGAGATGAGAAATCGTTTCGTAGGCAAACGTTTTTTCTTGTTGAACAATATTATGTATCATTGAGGGGAATATTTTGAATGTTGTATCATTTTAGTAATTTTTTATTTTTTATTTTCCCCTAAAAAAATTCCCATTATAGCTATTATATATAAGAATTTTAATGTTCAAGTAAT
>JAMLFT010006279.1:0-16294 GCA_026544285.1 Pachyrhizus erosus
ACGCTCTTCCGATCTAATAAATAATTTAATATTAAAATGATAAAAAAAAAATATTTAATAATATTAATATGTTGAAATATAAGTTGAAATAAAAAATATTATAATAACATAATTATTAAAATGAATATTGAAATAAGAAGAAGACCTATTTGATGTAAAAAAACTAATAATAAAAATTTTATCTCATAAGTAAAAGAAGAGAATAATAAAATCATATCTTATATAAAAAATATTAAAAAAATATAATAAATATTTAATATAAAAATATTAAAAGTTAAAAACTTCAAGCTAATGTTTTAAAAAATATTAGAAACTATTAAAAAACTTATTTATCAAACAGTAAAATTAGTTTTTCAATTAGTAAAAAAATAAAAAATCAATCAAAATATTTTATCAAACATAATTTAATTGGGAACACCTGCTTTATTGTTTTACTTTTTGTGTTTATTTTAAAATATCAAAAAGAAATTTTGGAAAATTGAATTTATAAATATTATATTATCATGTTATAGTATAAGTTTTGAATAAATATTCCTTATAATTATTAATTTATAGGAATATAAAATGTTTATATTCCCTTTTTTCTTATTTCTACAATGAAAGATAAATATTTTATACTATCATGATAATAGAAATTATTTTTATAACAACTATTTATCCTCACTCTATTCTTTTAAATTTTTCAATTTTTCAATTAATTAACTCTTCTTTTTTAAAATTATTAAATGATAATCAAACATATTCATAAAAATAATATTCCTAAACATAATAGTCTTACAAATGTGATTCTGAATAATACAATATTATACTTATTTATGGGGCTCACAATGATGTTGTATTATGGGGGATGAAGTTTCATGCAACTACAAGTATGCAGTCACATGATAGTACATCAAATATTGACTTGAAGCCTCCCACTTTTTATTGGTGGATGATGTGGTTTGGACAATGCAATATAAGAGGTCATCTTGGACAAAGAGTATAATGAATAGGGTGGGTAAGTTGTACTAAATTTTTAGTAGGTATTTTGGATTGTTACATATAAAAAAGAAGAAGAGAGATCATCTTGTCAATTTAATTACAGTTTATGTGATTAAATTAGGGGATTCAGGATTGTACAATTGTTATGGAAAAGCTTTGGGCGTTTTTGCATGGCTTGAATTTCTCATTGAGTCAGATTTTTGGTCAGCCATTAAACTCATATCTAATGGATGAGCTACAATTTATCCTCATCCAGCTTGTTAATCAGATTCCACATATATATGATAGATCCAGGAAGTATTCATTGTTTTCGCATTTTGAGGAACCAAGAAAGTTCTGAATGTTCTTATTAAATAGTGTATAGTACTATTGATAGTAGGTTTCGTTTAGAATTTTTATTTAGTTCCTGATTTTATTGTGCTTTTCAGTTTTCATATTAATTAGCAGATGTTTCATTCAGTTTTTTCTTGTGAATTTTAATTTGTAACTTTTCCATTTGCCACCGACAAATTGATATTCTCACGTGATAAATAAATGTTCAATTAAAATGTTTATTCAAACACACTTAAAAAAAATTTAAGTTGCAATATTTTTTTATTTTTATTAATTTTTAATTCTGATAAAAATTACATATATATTATTGAATGATTAGAATATATTTAAAATAAAAATAAAAAACGACTTGTCCCTTCAATTGATTCAATTATTTGAACCTGGTTGTAACTAGGTAAAGTTTCATTTGTTTGACCAAGTTAAAACTTGCGTTAATATGTGTGTATTGCAAGGAAAACAATATATATCTACCTCTGTTGAATTTGTTGTCTTATTATGTAGCTCATGAATGACTGAGAAAATAAAATAAAAGTAATAACATTCAAGATAATTTATTATTTTTATAACCACCAATTTCAAATCCCTGATTTTTTAGATCATGTACTTCCTTTTGTCGTACTCTAATGTCTACTTTGATTGAATTATAAATAAAATATAGAGAAAAGGTAATCGGAAAAAATGATAAAAATATATAAATGAAAGAAGTAAGATGAAAATATATATGTATTGTCTAGATGCATAAAAAATTGCCGGGTGTGGAAAATATCAATTCTCTTTTTGAAAAAGCTTTTAGTTACTTTTTTTTCGTGTTCTTTGAGAAATTTATCAAGTCTCCTAAAATTATCATGATTTTAATTAACCTTCACATGATTAATTAAGATTATGAATACAAAATAATTTAAAAAAGAAAAGAAAAGAGAGAAGTATAAATATGATATGATAAAGAAAACATAAAAAAGTAATAAATGTTAATATAATATATAATTAAGAATAACAATGAGATAAAAAAAAAAAAAAATAGACAGGTGAGACGAATAAGAACAGATATAGGTAATAGTTTCTCATTTCATGTCTCTATTAGAGTATTTGTTAAATAGGTTTTATAAGTATATTTAATATTTATTAAAATATTTGAAGTAAAAAAAAAAAGAAGTTTAAGACATATATTTATATTAAAAATAATTAATTTAAAGTACATTTATATTAAAAATAAAATTTATACTAAAAGTAATTTAGTTTGTATATAATAAGAATATTTAAATAATTTTAAATTGTAGATATCTACAAGTATTATACTTTACCATCTATTCCTACCTCGTAAAAAAATAAATAGCTATTAAGCTATCTATTTTCAATCGTTAATGAGTGTTATTCATATGTCTATGGGTACGAAATTTCTTCGTCATCACTGTGTATGATATTTGTCGACAAAATGATAAAAAAAAAAACTTATGGAGAGAGAGATTGGTTTCCGTACAACAGTGATGCTTAACAGATCGTCAATGTTAAAAAATGTAGCAAAATTATTTAGAATAATCAGTATGGCTTGGTTCTCCTCCTTCACTGGTCGAAGGACTTCCGTCTCCCTCCACCGTCAGACTCACCCGCCCTTCCCCCCGCCGTCGGAACCACCTCCCTTCCTCCTTCAGGGTCGCTACCCGTTTACCCAACTCTTATGTTAAGCAACCCTTTTTCATGTTAAAAACCCACCCATTCACAACATCTTGAGAGGGAGAAAGAAATAAAATAAAATAAAATAAGAGTGAGATGCAATTTAGTGGAATGGACTTCATTCATAGCGTTGGTAACTGTGGAATGCTCTTGCAACCCTCATACTCCTCCCTTCCTCTTTCTTCATAGACAGGTACTCTCACCTTTTCTTCTTACTTGTCATCAACGCAAAGATTTATTCCTGTAATGCGGAAATTAAGACCATAGAGCAAAACAAAACTAAATCCAAACACAATGTCCCTTAAAAAGCTAAACGCATAGGAAATTATTACTTCTTATTTGGTCATTTGTAATTTTATTAAGTTACAACCTCATGCCATGCAACTTGGGACTTGAAGTTTTGAAATAACACAATATCTCTTTCACTCTATTTAATTTCTCTTTGCCAACACTATTATTAGCTTCTCTCCCTCTTGTTTTAGAACAACAAGACCATCCCTTTCTTTCTCGCTTCTCTGCAAGTTCTTCCTCCTCGCCATTCTTGGGTATGTGTCTCTATGTAATTGCATTATACCTATTTTCCTATTTCTTTATAAGGAGAGATAATCACAAAACAAAAATAATGTAAGAATGTTGTTCATTGGAGAGACTTGCAGCATAACTGTCATGCAGAATTGTGTTTTCACCGGCATTGACTACAGCTCTCCCACTCTTGGATCCGCTATGAGCAACTTGTCTCCAGCAATCACTTTTGTGCTAGCGGTTATCCTCAGGCAATATATTACCTTCTTTTGCTTTACTTAATAACAACAGCACAACACATTGCTAGGCATTGTGTACAATTACACTTACAATTCGGGTTTTATAAAATATATGTTGTTACACTCAACATTAGAACTAAAACTGTATTTTATATAGAAATTTTAGCAACCCATTCTTTTAAACATATTTTATCATTGCCACTTTTTTGGCGGATACAGAAACCATGATATTAGATACGCATAACAAATAGATTATTTTACTGCCTTAATTAAAAACCATATATATTCTAGAATGGAGAAGTTGAATATTGGAAGCTCAATAAGCCAGATCAAGGTCATGGGCGTAGTGCTGTCCGTCTCTGGAGCATTAGTAGTGACCCTTTACAAGGGCAGTTCCATCAGCAGCTTTCGAATTCAACCCTCTCCATCACAACCATTACCATCTTTGTTGGATGAAACCAGTAACTGGGTCGTTGGGGGTCACTTCTTTGCCATTGCCTCTCTTTCTCTTGCAGCCTGGACTATTACTCAGGTGAGATGCCTGCCTAATTTGGTTAGATATTTAGACCACCAATTAAGCTAAATAGGTGCGAAGGTCTTCAATTTTAGTGATGGATCTGATTTGGTTGAGCTTGTTTGCAGGCAGTAATTCTTAAAGGATATTCATCTCAATTAACCTTAGTAGCCTACTATTGCCTGTTTGGAACCATCCAAAGTGCAATACTTTCTCTCACAGTTGTCAGAGATCCAAATGCCTGGAAAATAAGCCCTGACGTTGAGCTCATCTGTATTTTATATTCAGTAAGCACGTACCAGAAACCTTAAAATCATGTAAACTGTTGAGGGTTTATTGCTAAGCTCATTCGTATGTGGAAAACAATATTGCAGGCTATTGTGGTAAGTGTGGTGACAGTTACTGTAACAACGTGGTGTATAAAAAGGAAAGGTCCAGTATTTGTTAGCATGTTCAAGCCTGTGGGATTGTCATCGCTGCTTTTTCAAGTGTCGTCTTCCTTGGTGAAACACTCCATGTTGGCTGGTAATTCTCTTCGTGTTAACTCTTTTGTCCCTTGTTTTTCATCTCTATTATGTTCTTGCATGTTATCGTCGAATATAATCTTTTAAACTCAATCAGTCATTCATTTCCTAACATTTGTGATGTTTTTACATTGCATCATTCAATAAACTAGTGAAGGCACCGTACTTGTAAGAAATAATGAAAACATATTCTAAGTTCGTACTGCACATAAAGCGTCTAGCAATTTGCTTCAATAATCGTGTCTTGCTTAATCTTTGATGACAATACAGCTGCTTTCTATTGACTTTGTTTTATGTTTTTCGGTTCTTTTAGTATCATTGGCGCAGTGACAATCGCCATCGGATTTTACACGGTATTGTGGACACAATCAAAGGAGGAAAACGCGAAAGGCCTTGAAGTTGATAGAAAAACATCCCGGTCTTCCCAAACGAGTCCTCTACTAGAGTCCCACGAAAGAAACGTTTTAGCATAACCATTTAACCGATGAAAGAATCTTTATTTTTCGGTGGACTTTGTCGCCAATCTTTAGTTTGCACTGCCTGCTCTGGTATATATCATATTGGTGAAAGTAATGGCTCAGTTCCACACTGCTCTGCTCACCGGTTAAAGAATCTTTATCTTTCTGTTTGTCGCCAAACTTTTACATTGCTCAGTTCCATCAAAATTTGAAAAAAGCCAATGTATTAGAAGATAATGAATTATAATGTAAATCCTGCTTACCTATCTATCTATCTGTCATCCCTTTCAAAATGCGGAATCATCATAGTCCCAAGAGGCGCTAGCACTTGAATTAAACATAACTCCCAGTACCATGTAGGGAACCAATCTACCTAAACGTTGAGTCAAGCCTACACATCTGCATCATTTTAACCAGATACTGTGCATATAATGACTTAAGATTATGATGCAGAATTTACTACATTATAATCCAAATCATGTCTTAAGATCATCAGACATCGCTGATGGAATACAGTGTGTTGCGAGAATATCGAGAGTAGCTGCTTTTGCAGTCTTTGTGCGAAGCACCACTATCTGCATATAAAAGGATTAGTTAGTTAATAAAACTACTTTCATTTTCACACAAGCATATAAAACAGGGAAGGATGGCAAGGGAACCTGATTATATTCTAGATCAAATTTTAGATATTCATCGTTGCAGCTCTCTACCATATTGGCCAAGCTCTTCAGGTTTTTCACTGGTTGACTATTGAAAGCAACGACCTTCACAGATACACAGAATAAAAAACAGTAAACAATTGAGTGGTTAAGCAAATATAGTTGTCAGCAATGAAAGCAAATAGATGGAACATAACCATTGACAACCTGGGTGTTAACAATATCTTCATATCCAATGTTGATATCAGCCACCAGCACCTTTAATGTGTCAAAGAGATAATCAAACTTCATAAGATCCTTAGGAGACACAGCTGAACAAAAAACTGACAGAAAGCATACCTGAGAGACCACAACAAGTTGTTCATCTGGTGATTGTGGCATTGAATGCAGCAGTTTATCCAAAAGCTTGACTGGAGCTTCATATTCGTAATCCTTACCATACTGATCATACATGATAAAGAAAAGAATGACCCCATCCATAAGAAAGTTAGCAAATGCATGTTGAATGAATGAATTTACTGATGCCAAAAGTGAAGTAAATAATAAAAGGTACAAGGTGTAATATATACTGCTCACGTCATGAAAATTTTGAGTGAAGTATAATTTTAAAACCTTACATGTCACTAAAACAGACTAGACTTAGATTACACGGGGAGATACATACAGGGACAGAAATAAATACATGTTCCAACGATAACTTCCTATTGTAATAAAACTAATTTCACCAGCTCCAATTTTTATATAGAACCATGTCCCTTGCACAAAGCATTTTACACGTTATGTACAGGCCATCTAAATGCGGTAGATAGCAGGACATAATTTTATATTGCTAGCAAACCTGAACTACATTATTCATCCATTAAAACCCCCTATAATAAAGTTACCAGCACTGTCCACTATATCATTACAGTGTAACATTTTTAAAGGAATTAAATAATTTTAACTTCTAAACATCTCATGCAGCAATAATAAAAGATTTTCAATAGAGATATGAAACAAATTCAAATTGTCAAATCAGATTAAGTTTGTCCTGAACACAGAAGTACTAGACATTCAAACACCACTTGGAGGAAGAAACATTGAAAGGGCATCCATATCAATATTAACAATAGTAAAAACCAACAGCATCAACTCAGACACCCAATAGCTTAACTATTAAATCATAGGGATGTTGGATTAACCACGGACCTCAGAACGAAGATATGGAACTGAAACGGTTGTAAAAACAAATCCAGCAATAATATAATATGAGGGAGGCTTGCCCTTGCTGTGTGCTGGAATAAGCCTTCTGTGACTATCAAGTTTAATGTCAAATTTGAAAATGTCTGAATTTCGCAGTACTTTGATTGCAGCATTATCTCCAGTATACTTCTGTGATATGAGATAACTGAAACCAATGCGCTCTCCGTGACGAAATGGAACTGCAAAAGTACACCCCAACAGTTTAAAACATTAAAGTCTTAAAACCAAAATTTTTATACATTATACATTGGCCACAGGAGAGATGGTTAATTACATGAAGTATCATAATTGCAACCTAAACAGTAAACAAACAGAAAAAACAGTGCACCAACATAGACACGGACTTTATGGCTAAACTGCACAATATAATATCTAGAATTGATCCAGTAATGTACTATGAGTAATGAGAGATGGCAGAGTTTTGTTTCTCCTCTTCGTATCTAAACTAAAATGAGTAGCACAAAACCTAAACCTCAATAAATGCTAATCAAAATGGCAAAAGTGGACAGATCTGGAGATAAATAGATTCTGTCAATTCTATACAAAATTGAGTTTTGACATTCTTCAAAAAAGTTCCTAGGTGTCAAGATCTTTTAGCAAGGCACTTTCTTAGTCATAAAACTGATAGTTCATGTAAACGACCAAAATTTGAGACACACTGAGGAGCCGAGTGTGACATTTTTAATTCAACGAAAGCTGTTCTAAAAGAGGTCATACATTTAATAACACTACTTTCTTCTATCATAGTTGCCATCAAATAAGAAAAGATAGTTCCACTCAAAAGAAAGACTTTAGTTTTTAGTAGCTAAACAAAGTACACCTAAACAAATATAAGTTACTTACTGGGTATAATGTATAAAGAAACTGAAACATAAACCACTAACCTGTTCCATCATTAGCAATATCAATCCCATCAAAACTAAGGATAACATCTGATGGCTTTAAAACCTTAGATTCTGCAGCAGTAGGGTCAATTCTTCTAATGCGCACACCTTTCTGATCAGGTCTCATGCTCATTGCTGTTCGCAAATCAGGATTTTCCATTTTCTGCCACTCAACCCCAAGAATAGGGAACCCTAACAGCAGATTGAAAGAGAAAGATCTCGGTACATAACATTTCAATTCTTAAAAACTTTTATCACACCCAGATAGCATTTTTAAAATCGAAATCTACATCTTAGTTTGTAGCTAACATATTACCAGTATACCCTCCATTCTTCTCATAATCCTGGATGAAATGCATGATAACTGGTGTTGGAATGACATAACCTATATTCTCCACATCTTCATGCTTGAGGGACTGAAATGCAATCCCCACACAGTTTCCTTTATCATTAAATGCAGGGCCACCAGAATTGCCAGAATTTATAGCAGCATCTATCTGCATAAAGAAGGAAAATCAGGATACATTAAATGAATAACTAAGGGTACATTTGGATTTTTGGGTAAACAACTTAATTAAATATTTATTCAGTAAGCTCCTATAACATTAGGGTTTATGCCATAAATTTGACCGTGAAACTTATTGGAATAAGCTAAAAAGAACTTATTTTGATAAGCTATATCAAGAAACAAGAAACTCATTAAGATTAGGTAAAAAAGAGCTTATGAGAATCTTAAGCTATTTTCATACGCTCCCTCCCTATAAGCTTTTCCAAACAGCCATTAAATGATAAAGATGGAAGACTAATCATTTCAACCTAACCTGTAAACCTAGAAGTTCTGTAGAACCATGGACATAAGATAGAATCTCAATGCGTGATACAACACCACTGGTCACAGAGATAGTATCTCCACCAATTGGATAGCCCACAACAGTAACTGCATCTTGAAGTGCAGGCAACTCCCCAAACTCTACAGGTGACATCCCTTGCCAGAACTCATCATCATCAACTGTAAGCATGGCTGCAAGTGTAAAATCAAATGCATTAATTTGAACTCATTAGAAAGTATATCAAAGGGCCTCCTTAGTAATACTTTGGTATCAAGGTCGTCAAATTGAAATTCAAATTGTGAATCACCGAGCTAATTTTTGAATCGTAAATCATAATTTTTATTGAATTGTAAGATTCAAATACAATGAAAAATTACTTCAAATATATTATCAAATATATATGGGTTTGTGAAGGTTTTATTTTAGAAAAATGGAAATGAAGCAATTACATAGCTAAATAGAGGACATGCATTGAATGAGTGAGTGACAAATAAAGTACAGGAATAATCAAATTGGAAAGGTTCAGAAGTTTTCCTACTTCCTTCAATTCCTTTTCATTTAAGGATTTAGACTCATGACTTTTCAATTTTTTCAACAGAACTGGAGAAAGACAAGTAAAAAAGAAAATAACGAATTGTTGAATCATATGATTTGTATCGATGTTACAAAATCACACACATTCATTCATGTATCATAAGATACAAAATTTTAGACTCATCTTATGATATGAATTGGAAGGTCGCTAAATTATACTGTATCATAAGATTTGAATCGAATCCCAAGCTAAATGTATTATCAATTATGAGTATACACAAGCAAAAGAATAATGAAAAGGTTTCACACAACTTATTCTTCATATCCTCACCATTATGGCTTTATGATGCTATAACTTATAAAGCATGGACACAACATGAACTCTCTGACATGGCTAATGTCTAAAGTATAGGACATGAAGACACTGCATAAACACACAAAAAGAGATACTCTAATCAAATGAAATATGAGTAAAATAACAAAATATCCAAATTGATGGCATATTCACCTTTTTAAACGAACCTTGTATATTTCTTCTATGATAAGTTGATAACAAGGCTCGAAAAAAGGTGAGAGACATCATTTTTTATATTAAGGTTAGAAAATGAATAATTTTTTAGTAGCATTAATGTGTGTGCATTCATATAGAGGTGTTGATTCAAGTGTTTGAGTTGTGTAAACGTGTCAAGTTAAGTGTCCAAGCCAACAAAAAATAAGTTTTTAATTGGACACCTAATTAAAACATGTGTCAATGTTGGAAACATGTCCAACACAGTGACACTTCAAACAAGAAAGGTTTATGTGCTTCATAGGCTATAACTAGTTTCATATAATAACTTTGAATACAATGTTATCAATGGCAAATGGTGGAAGGCCAAAATTCTATCATATAAACACACCACTGCAGCCTATGACACTAACATAACAGACCTCTCTTCACAAATTGCATATGGCAATTGACAAAAAAACCGCCACACATCCCACCAGGTTGCCATAGCATCTCCATTTAACAACACTGAATATGAATAAATCATTTTTAAATATTAAATCCCAATTTTATTGATCCTTAGTGAAGTTTTTTTGCAGGAAAATATATTTGTATACATATATTTTAATCTCATCCATATAATAAGAATGTCCGGTAACAAATATATGCAGGTTCCTTTCACTTATTCATTGTTAGTGTCTTATGGTACTTTCTTCCCCACGTGTATCCTCATTCGGAAGCAATCCTATTCAAGACAGGGTTGTTGGATACTAAACGTGAGCTCCTCTCCAATGGAGATTTAAACCTTATTTCACCATGTTGTGAGAGATTAGCTCCTTTCGCTAGACTCAACCTCCATTGGTTATTATCTTATGATTCGACTCCTCTATTCCTCCTTTTATGACTTCCAAAGTAAATAAATTAGAAAAGGTAAATGGAAAATGCTAAATGAATTTGTAAAAAATAAACCAAAGTATATTCCTCTCTTTTCCAACAACTTCTCTATCTCCTTCCTGGTTGGTTAAAAATCCATTCCTAGCCCTTTTTCAAAAACTCCTTCCAACCAAATAGCATAGGTGAAAGTACAAAGATTAATCTGTTTGTTCTATTGGATGTTGGCCTCCGAAAAACCACTATGCATTATTCTCAGACACGAACACGATCAAGTACAATGAATCACAAAGCCAAAACTATATTTTCTCTCCATCATTAATACGATCACCAATTTGATATAAATACATAAAAGTAGCTGCAAAGGCAGATAATAGATAATAGAATAAAGAGTGAGCGTGAGAGGTTAGGAGCAAGTTACCAATGTCACATTCGGTTCCAATGGCAAGCACAGTGGCCAAGTACTTGGTATCAGAGCCACGTTTTTTGAGCTTGACCTGTGTGTAGTGTTCCACCGAATGCGCATTCGTCAGAACCCTTCTCCCGCCAATCACGAACCCGCTGCTGCTCGAACTGTACTGCCTCTTCCTCTGCCAGGGCAGCGAGAAATTCGGCTCCGTGTGGACACAGAACACCTTCACCACCGAGTCCATTGCCGGCAGCACCCGCGCCTCCCATACCGTCGGGTCCGCCTCCATCGCCACGGAGGGGGACACCCCGACGTCGCCGGGAACCGAAAAGTCACCGCCGCCGTTGTCGACTGGGCGGGCGAGGCGGCGCCCCGTGGCCAGCGAGAGGGGCTTGTCGGAGTGGTTAGGGAGCTTCTTGGGGCGGCCGCGGCGGCCATGGATGCCGGGAGAGGCGGCGTTGTCGATGAGCTCGACGTTGGCGACGGAGAAGACGTCTTCCATTGCGGTGGCGGTGGCGGTGGAGTTTGGGGCGGCGGTGGTGGTGGTGACGGAGGCGGGAAGGTCTAGGGTTTCGGGGGCGGGGGGTTTGGGTTTGCGTCCTCTCTTACGTTTGTTGTCTCCCATTCTTATTTGTTTGTGTTGGGTATCAGTTATTGTTATTTTTTTTTTTTGTTAAAATCAGAAATATATGAAGATTGTGTGAATTTGAAGGAGGTTGATGCGCAGAGACACAGAGGAGAGGAAGAAAGAAAATAGAAGAGACGGAGACGGAGGAAATCCAAATCAAAACAAACTCGTTTTTATTCGGCTCTTTTTACTTTTTCGATTTTTCCACACTAAATCACTATCTACGCCGCATTTAAATTATTTCACTTTTATATCAGTTCTTCATTTGCAAAAATTAAAATGATTAAATATGATTTTATTTCATGAATTTTTTTTTTAATTTTAAAAAAAATAATGTTTTCAATTTTTAAATTTTTATTTTTTCTGTTAAATATTAACATTATATGATAATATTAAAAATTTAGAGATTTGTCATATTATAAAATAGTTTGTTAAGTTAATTATATGTAGTATTTTTTTTGTTAAATTTTTTATTAATTAGTTTGATATTATTAATTATTTTTAATAAATAAAAATTAAAAATATAATTTATAAAAAAATTATATATAATTATCTTATCAAAATCTTTGATGACGTAATAAATTATTAGACTGTCAATTTTATTATTATATTATTATTTAATAGTAAGAATTAAAATAAATAATCTTTAAAAATAAATTAAAAAAAATATTTTTTCATGAACCTAAATAATATTTAAGCCAAATTAAAACAATGAAAGTATTTTTACGAAGTGTATCAATATCACACTATCTTTACCCTTTCATTACCTTGTGTTTTTTCCTATTTAGTAAAATTTATTAAAAGAATGTGATTTATTAAATAAAAGAATTAAATATATACTATTTTATTATCTTTAACAAATTTAAATAAAAAATAAAAAGTGTCAAAAATATGTCAAATAATTTTTTTTCTATTTAGTAATTCACATAAAAAAAATTATGTTAATTAATCTCATTTATAGTGTTGATTTGACATTAGAGATGACAAAATAAATTGGGCTTATTAGACTAGCTTATTTAACCAATAGTTGCTAAATGAATCAACCTTAACTTATTTGACACTTGTTTGTGTGGTTAGGGCAAAATGGGTTAGGCTAGGCCATATATCAACCAACTTTTAAATTTTATATTTTTGAAAGTGAAAACAATTTTTTTTATGAGCTAGGAATGGTCAATGAGCTTTAACTTTTAAATAACATGACTTATTTTCTTAATAATTTGACCAAAATCAAGTTAAAGACACTTAAATTGCGGTTGAGCTGTAAATACTTTTACCAACATTGAGTTGCTTTGACCAAGGTCAAGCTAAAGATATTCTAGTTGAAACCTAGTTAAGGATACTTTAAACGAGGTCAAGTTGGAGACATTTTGAATGAGGTTAAGTTAAACAAGCATTGGTTGAGCTTAAGCTAAACATGCATTAGTCATGGAGAAGCTAGATAGGTGTTAACTAAGGTTAAGCCAAACATACGTTAGTCAAGACTAAGTTAAAAATGTCTTCATCAAGGCTAAGTTGAAAATGCATTAGTTGAGGTCAACCAAAAGATATCTTCAATGAGATTGATCAAAAGATGTTTGAGTATCGACTTCATCAAAGTATTTGATAGATGTTCTAGCCGAGGTTGAGTCAAAGATGTCCTAGCCGAAGTCGGCTAAAAGATGTTCTAGTCAAGGTCAATCAAAATATGTCCTAGTTAAGGCTAGTCAAAAGGTGTCTTAATTGTGATAAAGGCAAAATATGCTTTAATTGAATCTCAGTCGAAAGATATGTTAGTTAAAGTCCGTCAAACAAATGTCCCAACCAAGCTTAAGCCGAATATGCCTTAAACAAGGCTAGCCAATAAATGTTATAGTTAAGGTTGATCAAAATAAGTCCTTGCTAGGGGCATTCGTATAGGTTATCTAGAAACCTAATTTGACCCGAACCAGCTCATATACTTTGAATTAGCTCTTTTGAGTGTTCGAGTAAAACCCAACTTAACTTGTTCGTGTACGAATTAGGTTATAAGTTTTCATTTTTAAAGTCATTGACCCATGAACCTAACTCGTTTACTTGTTGATTGATATTGAAATTATCATTATTATATGTATACTTTTTTAAATTAAAAAAATAAATACTATTATTGGTGATGAGTGATAATAACTTCATAAAATTCTTTAAGTATGCTTTGTATAAGGTTAAAAAATAATTTAAGGATGGTATGAAAAACTCATACTATACATGATGTTACAAAATAATTGAATGATAAACTATGTGTAGGTTTTAAGATGGTCTTAAGTTGGTTGGATTTTCAAGCGTTGAGATGTAGTAGAATGTGGACCTGAACTTATAGAATTTTGATTAGGTTGGACCAGGCTCGACCCAACATGATCTGTGTAGCTTTAGCCAAGGTCAAGTGAAAGATGCCATAATCAAGGTCAAGTCAAAGATGTCTTAGTCAAGGTCAACTGAAAGATACCTAAGTTGAGGTTAATTAAAGTAAACTAAAAGATGCAATTGAAGTTAGTCCAAATATATTTTAGGTGAAGTCCCCCACAGAAGATGCCCAAGTTGAGACTCAACCAAAAGATATCCTAACTAAGACTAACCAAAAGATGCCTTAGTTGAGTTTGATCAACAAATGCCTTGGTCGCGCCCAAGTTGATAATGCCCTAGTTAAGGTTGGATGAAATATGCCTTAACTAAGGCTAGTTAAGAAATGTCAATCATGTCATGGCTAAGGCTTAGCAAAGATCAAGCTAAAAATGCCTTACTTAAAGTTAAGTTAGCGATGTTAGGATAAGGTTAAGTTCAAGATGTCTTGATTGAGGTTAAGTTAAAAATGTTATAATTGAGGGCAATTATACCATTTTTGAGGTAAATGTGAAGATGCCCTAGTTGAGGCTAAGCAAAAATATGTCTTAGTTGTGGCTGACTTAAAGATACTTTAGCCATGGTTGAATTGAATATACCTTAACCAAGGCTGAACAAAAAATGTTCTAAATGATGCTAAGGTAAAATTATTTTGGCTAAAGTCAAATTAAAAATCTTTGGTTGAGGCTAAGTTAAAAATAACTTTATGTGGAATGTTGAAAAAATATCTTTAAAATAGTCATAATTTGTGGACTAACCCTCTTGAGCTCTAACTTTGGTTTTTTACTAAGTGAGGTTATATAGGTTAAGGCTTTTTAGTGAATTGGTTTTAAAATTTTCATCTCTCTAGCTCACATAACCTTGTCTCATATTGTCTTACTAAAAAATAAGTTGATGATAGATTAGTTTATCAAACTTTTTAAATTTATATATTATTGATTCATACATGTTTATATAAATAAAAAATACTAATAATAAGACATAATTTTTATTTACAAATTTTATATAAATACATTTATTTGATCACGTGTAATTAATGTCATATTCAAATATGAAATACTATATTTAAATGTGTAATATATTCAAATGAAAATTATTATATCAATATGAATCAAATCTTCCCGTAACCAATTATAAAGTGAGAAACTATTTTCCATACTATATTTTAATTTATATTTTTATTTATAATACATTACATATTATTTATTGCATGTTATAAAACTTTGTGTATTTTATTTTATTTTTTCAGCGCTAACTTGCTACCCCAGCAATAAATAAAATATACAACATTTTCACCTATACCTCTCGAGTTGGACAATTTGTCCTAGTCTACATATGTCATACTAATGGTGGGGTAAAGGACGTCCCACTTTGCCATACTTATAGACTCCAACAATGATTTTCGCATAAATTGTTCGCAAGGAGAATGAACAACCTAACGACCTCTAGTGTCATACATTTGTTGTCTCTTACTGACATTTGTCATGCATCTAGTCTTTACCATGTGTCTATCCTCTACTATGCATCCAAAATTGGTGCTCTCACTTGACTTTTTACTACCTCAAGGCATATATATTTGTGATGGTGACCTACATCAAATTTGAGATGCAAAAAATGTGTTTAAGCAAGTCCTTGTTGATCTTAAATGACTAATCCATGAAGATTTTAAAGAACCACTTTATGTCAATGTCTTTTTTTGTAATGACAATAAATGATTCCAAAATGTCAAGTTGTTTGGCCATTGATATGCCTTTGTAATAATTGTCATGGAAGTTGCTATTATAAAGGAAACTTTTAAGCCTTCATTAGTTTTTTTTTTAATTTATTTAACAAACAAAAAAATAAGTTTTGCAATTTAATAAAATTAAAGTGTTTTATATATAATGATGAAGTCACTTGTTTTGCTATGATGATAGAAGAAGTCATCATTTTAATTATAGTCTCGAAAATATATATTTATATGATTTTATTATTTTCAAGAATAAAAATAAATAAAAAGTGTAGTATCCTAAATTTTTACAATATAATAAATATTATATTTCTAGAATTTATCTCTTAGTTATTTTGAGTGAATCCTTTTTAGGAATTTCAAATCTTAGCAAGAAAATTGTTAAAGATAATATTTAGAAGAGAAAT
>JAMLFT010006280.1:0-16291 GCA_026544285.1 Pachyrhizus erosus
TTGATTTTTAAAATAAATAATTTTTCTTTTTAAAATCTTCACTTATCTAAATTATTATTTTATTTATTCTTTCAATATATACTATTAAAATTACATGTAGCAATAAAATATTATGTTTGTAAATTAATACTTTTTTCTTAATTATTTAATTTTAATACATTATTAAACTTAGAAAAGATATTAAATAAAAAATTATTAAGTAAATAAATAAATTAAATTTATTAATTTTATTTTTAAACTTTTTTATAAATGATTTTTGGAATTTTAAACCTTAAAATATTATAAATAAATTTTGAAATTGAAAATGGTCTAAGCTAAATTACTAATTATAAAATCCTATTATTCATAAATATTTATAATGTGATTTATATATCCAATATTTTTAAACTCACTATATCAATTTTTTTTATATATTATTACATATAAATTAAAAATTTAGTTCATCTTTAAAAAAAATAATTCGTACATCGCACAAAATACATGTTCTAATTTTCAATTAAAAATATGTATATTTTTTTTTAGTTTATATAAAACTAAATAATAAAAATGAAAAATTTTAACTTTTTAATACATTAAGTAATCTATAAAAATATCCCTTTCTATTTTATTTTATTTTCTTTTCTTTTCATTTATTTCATTTTCCTTCCTAATCTAAATATTGCCTTTCATAAAATACTTATTTATTCACAATTAAAGTCAAAACATTTTGATCATTACAAACATTTTTCTCTCTTCTTACTATCATTTCTAGTGTATATTTAGTTATTGTTCCAGCCTCAGTTTTCTTGAACTGGTTGAAGTCATGAAATATGTTGCATTGTCTATTTTAACGTTCAATAAATCATTGTGATTTTGTCTTAGAAAAAACACCACAATAAATTAAGAATGGATAGTTTTTATAAACTAATTTTGATCTTGATTCTTAAAAAATGTGAGATAGAAGTGAGACATTTTATCGTACCAGAACAGTTATACATTCGTTACATATTTATATCTTAGATTTTACATAATGAAACAAAAAATATATAAAAGCTACTTATTAATGCGCATTGTTAGTATACAGTATATAATATAATTCATATTATAATGATAAAGTTTTTCTTTTCAAAACTTCAAATGGTCATATAGCTATTTACTTATTAATTTATTTTTATCAGAAAAAAAAAATAAAACGATTAGTCAACAACTACAGTTCTATACGTTTTAATACAGACTAAATGTTTATTTTTATATAATTAAAACCATAATAAAAAAATATTTTTAAATATCTAAATTATATTATAATTAAATTTCAATTTAAATAAATATATTAAATATATATTATTTTTAAATTTACCAATTTTAATTTTAATATATGATTATTTTTAATTATTGACATTTTCTTTTTAAGAAAGTATTAAAATTTAATTTAGAGATGGACATAAAAGATAGTAGATTAAAAATGATAAACGGATAAGAAAATTATGTATATTGAGATTTCTTTTTTCTAATAGGAGAGGTAGCATGCAAAATGCACATAAAAACAAAGAGAAAAAATATATATTGAAAATGACTCGTTAAGAAAGTGAAGATAATTGTTTTTTAAATTATATATTATAATTTATAATATATAAGTAATTTTTTATTATATATAAATCATTTTTTAATAAGGATATAATAAAGAATCAACTGCCAAAATTATTTTGATATTGATAGATCTAAAGAGACAAAAATCTATATCATTTTAGAGAAATAAGAATAGGCACGATTTTTTTAATGTAAGTTTAGATGGACTAATAAAATTTAATTTTCTTCATCAAATTATTATTATAGTTTTATTTGAAGTATTTTGTGTATTAGATAAAATGAAATAAAATATGATTAAATATATAATTGAAAATGTAAAATCGAAGGATATCTTATTTAAAGTAATTGCATTTTTAATTCTTTTGGACTATAGATTTTTTTAGAGGAAATAACCTTATTCATTTTTTCCATACAAACTATTCAAACCCTATTATTTAAATAAAGTTAAACGAGTACTGTTTAAATTAATCCCTTAGATTTTTTTTTCTTTTTTTTATTATACAAAATCTCAATCGTAATTAATTAATAGAAAATTACTGCTACCTCTATTTCATATCTATTACGTCTTTAGTTATTTTTTAATTGTTGATTTTTAAAAAATATTTTTATTTATTTGACATTTTAAGGTTTAAAATAATATTAATTATACTTTTCATTTTTATATGTGTATTTATTATGAAGTAGAAATAAAAATGACAAAATAAGATAGTTCACGACTATTTTATTAGATACAATAAAATTTATTATATTTCTTAGTTTTTTTATAAAAACCTTAAAAGAAAAAGAAGAAAGAACTAAGATAATAGTTTTAAATTTTTTTAACCTATTGAAGGATTGAAAATTTAAAGCATCAATAATTATTTTTCGATTATACCCCTGTTTATTAATCACTACAATAGTAATTTTCAGTAGTACTGCAATAGTAATTTGTTACAAGTGATGAAATGACAAATAAAATAAAATTTAAATTTAAATATGACAATATTTATAAGAAGTATTGAAGGAAGGTGGTAACATGTAATGGCATTGTTTTGAATGTCAACATTTACTTAAAAAGTAAAAACCATAAATTCGAAGTTAGGTTTGCATTTATTTCTCAACCGAGACAAGCAAAACATTGGTTTCTCATGATGTTGTTGTGCTTTTTCTTGGGTAGGTAAGGTTGACACATTTTGCCTTGATTGGCGCTTCACGGGTACGATATGGACCAAAAGCGCAACGCAACACAAATTTATGGAATTAACCCATATTTCATATCTATTACTTCATCGAACTTTATTTTACTGTTTTTGGATATTTCTTTACAAAAATATAAATATTAAAAGAATAAGATGATAAACATATAAATTGACTTAATTTTTTTTCTGGTTTAGGGTTGAAGTTAAAATTAGTACATCACCTCATCTTTGGAAAGAATTAGATGAGAGAAAAGGTTAAAATATATAAGGTTCACAAGAAGCTTAATTTATTTTATATTTTTTTAATAAATATTTAAGGAGAAGTTTATCTAAATAAAAATTAAATAATTATTAAATATTTGTATTATTAATAATAAAAATAAATTAAATAGAAAAAGAGTTTTAAATTTTAAGGGAAATTATGAAAGTAATTTCTTTGAATAAAAACATATTATTATTTTTATTGATATGATGTGTCAACATTTAAAATTTAAAAATCAAACCCAAATTAGGATTAATTTTTTAGTGTAAGAATTGATATTATAATAATAAAAAAAATTAAATTTATCTAAAAAATTAATTTGATGTAGTGTATCAATATTTAAATTTTAATATGAATTTAAATAAAAAATAAATTAAATTACAATATTTGAAATTTGAAAATAATAAATTAATTACAAAATGAAATTAATTTCTCAATGTAAAAGAAGCCATATGACTTAGTAAGAAAATGAATAATTCTTAAAAGTTAAAATTGCTTTTATTTAAGAGTAAAATTTCATACTTTTTTTTAATGCACCAAGAAGGATTTCTCTTGGTTCACAATCAAAGACTGGCCTCTTTGGGATAAAATTTTCACTCAAATTTATAATATGAAAGTGAATGATTTTTCATTGATCTTTATAAGATTTTTATAATTTATTTGTTTTAAAGTTAGAAAATTATTTTTTTTCTCACCTTCTAATGAAACATATATTTCAATATAGGTATATGGTTAAGATTAATCTAAACAAACATTTTAATTACATTTAATAGTTCAAAATTAATTATATCAAACTCTAAACTAAACACAATTAAAGTTTGGCAGATACAATGACATCCCTTTACTCGTATACGTGTATACAATTATATAATTAATTAAAACTATCTATTAAATAAATTTTTGTTATATGATTTAAGTATTATTTTTGTGTATATTAAAAATATTTTTTAACCAATTACCAAGGACTATATTCCACGAATTGTAAAAATAATTGAAGTAAATTTTAATTTTTCTATTTTTTCTTCATAAACATAATTAACAGTTAAACATGTTGCCGTTAACTTATACAATCAATCCATTAATAGTTTTAAAAAATATAAAAGATAAACATATTTTTAATAAGTTTTAATTGAAGAATATTTAAGACCCTAATTTTATAATCATAATTCTAATTAAATAAATATAAAATATTTTTCATAATTCTGATTTTAATATATAAAACATTATTATTAAATTTCGTCTAATTATCTTTAATTTTCTTCAAGTTGTGCTAATTTATTAACAATTTTTTTTTACTAAAATACAACTTTGATATTTCAATTTTTGTTGAATAGACTTAATTTCTTTATTTTAAAATAGAGATATCTTGTTTCTTATTTTATAAAATCCATAATTTTATTTAAGTTTTAATTTTGTCTTTTTTTTATTTTTTTATTTTATTTTTTTAATTAATTAAATCATTATTTGATAATATATTAAAAAATATATTAAGTTTAAGATTTAATTGAATTAAAATAAATAAAATAAAATAAAGTATAGATAAAATTGATAATTAAATTAAAAATATAAATTTTTAAAATAAAAAATTAAATATTTTTATTTTAAAATAAAAAAATTAAAATTACATATTGAAAGGAAGATTAAAATTGTATTTAAAGTTAAATTTAATATATAGGACAGCAAAAAAATAGCATGAGTGTGTCTATTAAAAAAAATAGTACAAAAAACAACACACGTAAAACAAGTTAATTATAGCATATTTTATAGTCGACTCCACTGGGGATCGAACCCAGAATCTCTGGTTCCGTAGACCAGCGCCTTATCCATTGGGCCATGGAGTCCATCTGCTACTAAATTTTTCAATTACATAATTAAAACTAGGTTTCATATAAAACAGCTGATTCAGTCATGGCGGCGTGATCACCAAGTCAAGCTGTATGACTTCGGGTTAGCCATCTGCATAGTTTGGTGACTCAGTAATCTGAAAGCTGTGGCGCACCAAAAAAGAACACCACCACTAAGTTATCTTGTTCTCAAATGTGCCGTAGAAACAAGGACAATATCCCAGGTTTCGAGTTCCATAAGTAGAAATGGGAAAAAGGCAATCTTTGCGCAACAAAGCCACCCACTTTGTATCTGTTCTTCTCAACCCCATCTCCGACTCCGACACTCCCAATCCCAAACCCTCCAAACACTCCGCACCGATACCAACACCTACACCTCCTTCCGTAAGTTATCTCTCTCATTCTTTAACCCATGTTGTCTTGTCTCTCAGAGATACACATATAATTATATTTATTTTCTTATTTATCAAATTGAATTTTAATCCTCATCCTTAGCTCGTACGAGGGTCATGTCTACTTATGTTGATTTGTTTTTTCTCTATCCTTTTTTGAAGTAAACTTTTGTGTTTTTTTTTTCTAAGGCATTTTGCTTCAAAGTAAAGTTTAATATTTTCCGTGCATTATTTTGTTGTCTCAGGGAGAAGTAGGTGAATCAGAGAGAAATGATGAAGAGGGTAACCATGGTTTAGTTGATGGGCCTGATACTTCATCCTTCACTGCGTTCCTCTATTCTCTATTGTCTTCCTCTGACACTGGAAATAATGCAAACTCACGCGTGCAGAGTGATGATAATAAAGCTGCTGCACCTGATCACAGCCCTTTACCAGAGTCGTCGCTGAAGGAAAATGGTGGGAGGAAGAGTCTGTTTTCTAGAAGCAAGCAATCGCTTGGTAGAGCCATTCGCAGAATGGGTGGATTTCGCCATCAAGATCGCAGGGATATTCTTGAAATGAAATTGGATGATGGGAATGGTTCAAAGGTTTCTGGTGGTGTTGAGATGAGGCGTATTGAGCCTGTGGAAGGGTTTGCCTCTGTGCCTTTGGTTGATCTTCCCGAAATTTCTGAACCTTCAGTGCTTCTTTCAGACAGTATAAGGAATGTTCTCTATGTTTCTCTTCCGCCACTTATTCACGGAAGGAAATGGTTGCTGTTATACAGGTATCCAATATCTATGCATGAAGGTTCATTGCAGACACAAACAATTTCGTGTATTTTGTTCTGAAGTTCTTATCTTGCTACGGTTAAATTTATTATTATTATGTAGTGAGTACTGCTATTGTTATTATAACCTCTATACATTTTCTGCAGCACTTGGAGGCATGGTATATCACTTTCCACACTATATCGGAGAAGCATGCTTTGGCCTGGATTGAGTTTACTGGTACAGCTTAATTATGCTTGAGCGGATAATAATTTTAAGCATGCATTTATCTATGTCTCTGACCTACATGGAAAATAAAAAAGAATGTCAAATGCTAAATGGTGATTATTATGTAAATGGTTTTTATGCTGTAGTTAACAATAGCATGCAGTAGTTTAAGGTGTCTATATGCTGTCCCAGATTATGAATTTAATGGTTTAACAAGTTTAAGCTGGCAAATTGTACAGCCACATTTTGGTAATTCCCATGCTACATTGTGGATTGTGGCCTTCTTCTAGTCTTTTCCAAGTTGAAATTGCTATATGCATTATTCTGTTTGTTAATCTTTTAGGAGAACTTTTTACAATCATGGATTAGCTCTCATTGTCAGATATCCCATTCTAGGTTGTTGGAGATAAAAAAGGAGCAGTATTTGGCAGCTTGGTTGAAGCGCCTCTCAGATCATCAAGCAAGAAAAAATACCAGGTCATGCCAAAAGACACTTATCCTATATTCCCATGGATTACCTGGTAGACTGATACTGTTCCTGCAATTGTACTGCTTGTTATTTTATCTTGTTGACAATAGATTTTGTACAGGGAACAACCAATACATTTGTATTCACAAATATCTCTGGTGATCCTGTTATATATCGTCCAACAGGTATCTGGATTCTATCTATTATTTGCGTTTGAACATGTTACTCTATCTTTTTTTTCCGCTGTAATAATCATACTAGGTTTTGCTAGCTATCAAAGTCAGAGATTATCTGATCTTCGTTATTTTTCTATCTGTAGGGAATGAGGAAAAAAATTATTTGAAGTCGATTTATTGTGAAGAATGGTGATAGCATTAATGACATAAAGTTTCCTTTTGGTTTTGGGGTGCATATTTTAGTAGAAATATGCCAATGAAATTCATCTTATTTCAAAACTAACTTGCAATATTATTTTTGTAGCAGAATCTGACTATTAACAAGAGTCCCTGGCCACTTATTTTTTAAATTGGAAGGTTAAATTTCTGGATAATCATGAGATCACATAACATCTAGCTTATGGAATGTCATCTTTTAAGTTTTAACCATATAGAATCAGTTCCCTTTGAGGAATGCTTGATTTTTCTTTTCTTTAGATAAGCCATAATTTTGTCTGCTACATTAACTTGTCAATGAGATTTTATTTTAATTCCATGATACTTACCTACTTATCTGAGTATATATGAATCATTAAAAATGATAAATTTTCTGGCATGTTTAATAGTTGCCCTAGTAGAACATTGGGAAATTGAACGAAGAAAATGTTACAGTGGAGTAATTTTGTTTGTGTGAGATTTAGCACCAACATGAGGCCTTACTTGGGTTTTGAAATGCAAAAGAAAAGTGAGTCTATACAGCTGAAGTTACACGAATTTGACATGACTCCTACCATAGCATTTGATCCACACACATGATTGCATAGAGTGAATATCTGGCTTGGTGTGAAATTCCAAATTCTGGTTCCCTTGACTTGCTATACTGAACTAACCACAACATTTGCAGGAGTAAACCGCTATTTCACACTCTGCAACACTGACTACTTAGCAATTGGTGGAGGAGGTCATTTTGCACTTTATTTGGATGGTGATCTGTAAGGACTCTGTACTTTCCTTGTGTTATCTTTCTCTAATCTCTCTCTGTCTGTGTGTGCTAGCCTGCTTTCTATCAATATCAGCAGCCTGAGTTTTGTTTTTTTTTAAACCACTTCCTTCTTGAAGATTGAATGGTTCAAGTTCAGTTTCTGAAACTTATGGAAATCCTTGCCTTGCAAATTCTGATGACTTTGAAGTGAAGGAAGTAGAGGTGCACACAAAGTTTCTCCTTCTCCCTCTCATTGCACATTTATAAATGAGTAATTGTTTTATCTGTTTGCCAGCTACTTGCTGCTCGATCAGAGAAAAAGAAGAGATGATAAATGAGAGAAAACAGTGCTTAATTCATTACTCTCTTTTTCAGTATTCACGCAGTACATATATGCATACACACATATATATATAGTAGATCCTATTATGTAACTAACTAATAGCTGACATAACAAGAGCCTACAATTTCGGGATTTTACTCAAATTGCAACAAAAAACCTCAACTGATTCTAATTGGCATTCCTTTAATACCCTTATTATAATATGTATCCCTTTGTCCACTTTGGCCTTAGACTTGGCTCACAACATAATTGGTCTCTGTCGTTCATGCAGTTATGGGGCTTTGTATATGCTTCAAAATATGATGAAGTACTTGCAATGAGTAGAACAGAAGCACCTGGGATCTGCCGATGGTAAATATTTGCCTGATTGAATCAAATGGCTTGCAGTTGGCATTTCATTGAACGGTCACTTTCCCGTTGGCCTCTAGTGAAGTGAGCAATGCCAAGTTCATTTTATAATATTTTACAATATAATGTAATCGAGACATTTTATGTATCCAACTATGTTTTGACTAAGCAACTAACATATATGTAAATATTCATCAAGCCTGTATATATATGGAGTCCCAATACATTAAAAAAAAAATCCAATTTTGTTCAGAGTAACAGGTATAGCAAATTTATATTTATTTTTATTTTTGCATTGGGGCGGATGACGAAAAAACGAAAAATAACCCTTGACCTTACGTCCCGAGACTAAAATGCCATAAAAGAAAAGACGGTTTTACCGGTACAACGAGTATGATATATAATTTCAATACTGTAGAGTTCTGAAACCTTTAAAGGTACTAGTACATAGTCTTTTTTTTTTTATTATTCATGTCCTAGTAGATAATGTGCAAATAAAGGATAAATTAATTTGTAAGTTCCTATATTAAAGAGTTTTTAAATAGGTCTATATATTTCTAAAGGAGGAATCACAATAACTTTAAAATAATTATCCTCTATTCTTATTTTTTTTCAACATTATTTATTTATTAAAATTATTAAATTGCAAAAAAATAAATAATAAAAATGAGAAATAATTTTTTAAAATTTATTCTTAAAATAACTTGATTTCTTCTCATATTTTTATATAGTTAAATCTATAAACTTTTAAATTATTTTCAATTAGGTTTCTCCTTACTTTTTCGTTAGGTAAAAGGTTTAAGTTAATTTTTTTTTAAAGATCTTATTACTAAATCATTTTAAAAAATTTAACTTAGTCCCTGTATTTAACAAAATTCTAATGGACATGTGATCAAAAGATGCAATTAAAAATTATTTAAAAATTTAATGACCTAATTACAAACTTTCAAATATTGATAATTATTTAGAAAAAAAATAATCCCACTTCTCATTAGTTTCATCGACTTGAATTTAAATTCCCACTTGACAGATGTTGCATACAATTTTCTTTTTCTTGACAATCCATTATGGGTCGTTAAAGGGGTCCATTTGTGGGCTCGTCAATTTTGGTATCCACTGCATCCTCATATGCAGCTGCATGAACACCAAGCGCTGCACGACCAGAAGGATCAAGATTTTTTGACCATGCTGCATCCCATTCCACAGCTTTTGCAGTGCTGCATGCCACACTAGGTCCTCCTGGAACTGTAGCCCTTGCTGCATTCTGTTAAAATGGTTCAACATAACATAATCAGAGGGTGGTTTGGAAAGATTTGAACTCGTAAACTAGTAAATCAATGTGTGTGCTACAAGGCTACTCTATCTTTAGGTGACTCATGGTCAAGGTTCTAATGCACACAACACATGACACAAAACCATATAGTTGTTTGAGTTTAAATAGGCATGCAGTATACTCAACGTAAAATTTTTTACACTGTCAATCAAACAAAAGTTACATTTGATATGATTTTTAAGATAACTGGTAAAAATTAAGAAATTTATTGTATACAGTAGTATGTGATTAAATGACTAAATGTATATATTATTTTTTCGCTGCTTTCTTTTTTAAGAAAAAAAACTATCAAATCCACCTTTGGAAAGAACTTCTCAAAAATTGTCCTGTAGAGGTATCCTTCTTTTGTGGTAGGAGTGTTTTCAGGGTATATAAAATTGGCAGCCATCATCGTTGCATCTGTAACCTGGCCATTTATATCAAGAAAAAAAAAAAAATACACTTCATTAGAATTTGTGGCATTATATCAAAAAATGAAGTTCAACGTCACTAGTTAAAACCTACTTGTTTGTTAGCGTGATCCTTCAAGGCATCAATCCAGCTATAACCAACCCCATCACTGAACTGTTCCTTCTGCCTGTACAGTATGTGCTGAATAAACAGAGAGAACAAGAATTACTTCAGAAATCCTTCGAGATACAAGAATAAGCACGATGTGGTAGTTGATACAGACCTTTGGTAAATATGGATTCTTATCATCATCAAATGCATTGCGTAATACCCACTTCTCTATCCTTCCAAGATCAGGCCTTATCTGTGCAATTTGTCATAAATTTCATGAAGTGATTAAAAATGACTCAACAAGATTTACTTCATAAAACCGTAAAACCAATTTACTAATTAAAAAATTAGAACTGTCCATAGACTTGCTTTAGTGGGTAAACAAGATTTTCCTAGTGGGTAAGCACCTTACCTTAAAAGAGTAGGTGTAATAATTTATGAAACAAGAGGAATCACGATACAAGATAACCAGAAGAAACAAACTTGAACATTTAAACTAAAAGGGAAGTTGAAATGACATTGGGATTTGTTTACCATAAGGAACACAATCTAAATCAACAATGCAGGCCGTGGCAGAACTTGAATAAAAAACTTGGAGTTAGAAATCTTCTAAACAGTATTTTTTTTCTTTTACACGAGAGCATATCCAATGATCTATCCAAGACGGAGCTGCTTCCCTTTGGTGGACCCAACAATGCCACATGAAATTTAAGAACTTCAAAAAGTTTTCTCTCCAACAACATAATATACTCAAGAACTTATATTAAAGTTGTCTCATAATTCTTAATAACTGTTAAGAAGTTGCTAACATAAGCAACGGTTCTTATAAGAAACCGTCGCATTAAATGCTCCGATAGTGAAACTGCACAAAAACTAGTTATTAAGTTTTGAAACCCCACAAGCGACTCCAATTAAAGATGCTTTAAGAGGGACTAACAAAAAATAAATAACTGTGCATCTGATGTAAGAAATGTTTTAATATTTCCAAAAACATGATTGAGAATAGAAATTTTCTATATTTGATATAAGAGAATAAAGATATTCTCTAGGTATAAAAAATTCTTTAGAATTATTTTTGTAAATGACTGGAAATAAAACTTTCTCACCTTCATAGTTGAAAATAAATCTTTTTCATAATTGTTATTAATCTTTTTCATGAGAACTGACTGTAAACAAAATTATTCCTAAGTTAAATAATAATCGAACAAATATTATAATTTTTTTTAGGGATTCTATTCATGGGAATCTCATTCATAGGAATTCACTGAATGCACATGCACTGCAGGCAACCCAATCATTAGACAGGCTAGAGCTGTTATGCAGCATAATAAGAGGAAAACAGAAAAAAGTAAAGGTAGAATACCATTTTCCACTCTGGATCTATACTCATGGCCACGTTGATAAATTCTTTATCCAAGAACGGTACACGTGCCTCTACACCCCATGCTGCAGTTGATTTATTGGCTCTCAGGCAGTCATAAAGATGAAGAGCTTTAATCTGTCAAAGTATCGAAGCCCTCAAAAACTTGAATAAACAAGCATGGGATGAAGAGATAAAGAGAAGATATAAATATTTAAGCACATGAAACTTTGCAAAATGAATTAAATCAAACAGAATTACATAACAATTATTGCACATTACTTTTCGACATGTTTCTTCATGAAACTCTTTCTTGTTAGGTGCCTTATGAAAATACAGGTAACCACCAAATATCTCATCTGAACCTTCTCCAGAAAGAACCATTTTCACTCCCAAGGCTTTAATTTTTCTAGACATAAGAAACATTGGAGTACTTGCTCTGATAGTCGTTACATCATATGTTTCAATATGGTAGATGACTTCTTCAAGTGCATCTATACCTTCCTGATACAGCAAAATTAAAGATTACTTCTGAGTGACAATAGAAAACTCATTTGAAAAAAGTAAAATGAAGAGACAAGGAGAGATGATCACCTGAACAGTGAAATAAAGTTCATGGTGACGGGTACCAAGATAATCTGCTACCTCTTTTGCAGCTTTCAAGTCCGGAGAGCCCTGAATAGTAGAAAGTCAAACCATGAAGCATATATAAGCTAATATACTAGTTCCTTGCGATGAAGAAGGATAACACAACTTATTCTGACCTTTAAACCAATGCAGAAAGTATGTAACTGGGATCCCCATTGACGAGCCACTTCAGATTCAGCCAAACAACGATTGACCACAGCAGCAACAAGTGATGAGTCCAATCCTCCAGACAAAAGAACTCCAAAAGGTACATCAGTCATCATTCTCTTAACTACAGCCTGCATGATATCACAGTGAAACCAAGCAAGGGTTAAAAAAAGATGTTGTAATAATCAAGCATGCCATCAGTTAGTATGTGACTCCATTGCACCAAAGGAAGCCCCCACAAATAAAAAGAACAAAAGGACCATTCTCCTTCACAAACTGACACATAATCATATCATCCCCACTCAAGAGCTATTATTGTCTATCAGTAGTGTATCAACTAATTTTAGTTCATGCAAGCCATATATGTCTTCTACAATACAACGAAGATCTTGCCACTCCTTATTCTATGCATGCATGTCAGATTCAATAGATACTGACAATGCAATATTCCTAAAATGCTGTTCTTCCAGAGGGTGTTAAGTATACTTTCCTCAAAAGGGCCCTAAGTTTTATGTCGGGTTGCATTTTGGTTTTTTAACCCTTGGTTACACAGCATGTGTTTTTCCTAAAATTAGTGTTGAGCATCTTCCACTTGAGCTATTGCCGAAATTTAATGGTTTTAGTTTCCTGTGAAAATGATGTGTATAATAGACAGACACAGATAAGACATGAAAGAGTGATTTTGACCATCTAAAGTTCCACAGAGAGCTGTTGAAAGTCTGAACCATTTTTCAAGCAAATGCTGTAAAACTGAATTTTCAGAAATGAAAAGAATCATCTCTAAGTGGTGAAAGTAGAAAAATAACACAATAGCAGCTTACCCTCTCAAAGGTCTCGCGCAAAAGTATTGGATCATAGGGAGTTGACGGAATATCCTCTGAAAACCATGGTGGATTGTACCACCTTCTTAATCCTCCTGCAAGCATAACAAATTTTAATAGTATGTATAAGTGATACAATATCTGATATGCTAAAAACACGGGAATTACAAGAGTCATGAACAGAATAGAGTAAATGACATTATTGATACCCTGTTTGCTGGAATATATATGCCCTGGAGGAAAAGATATGAATCTCTCACAATCATCACTCAGAGCTTTCATTTCAGATGCAAACCATGTTGATCCTGCAAATAAACCAGCCCTACCATAGATAACATATCTGATCCGTTCATGTGATTAAAAAAAGAAAAGATCAACCATGCCAAGTTACAGCAAATAAGACACGTATATCCAATGGGAAAATATAATTTTTCTGTCAAAAAATTATTCAAAGTTCAGAATTAAAAAGACAAGTGTGTATATGAGGGAGAAAAAGAGATGTTTCATTTACTCACCATTGAAAAACTAGAATATGTTAAGAAGCACTGGAGGATATAACAAAGTCATACTAATGTTTACATAAATATGTAATGGAGAATTTAGCCATGATTTATATGAAATTAGCACAATGATTTGAGTACTTTCACTTTGAGTTAAAAAAATCCAAGTACTGTGCAAATGAAATGAGGGTAAACAACATCAAATTTCTTGATGGTGTTATTCATACTACAAAATCACAAGTATACATAAAACTGTATAGAAAATGTACTGAGTTGAAACTCTCAGATTTCTGTAGGACTTCTAGCAAAAGCTGAGAGTTCAGTTATTGGAGATGTGGATTCACTGGGATGGCACACATTTATCTCACTTTATTGAAAGAAAAAGGTTAGCATATTCACATTCACTATACACAAACTCGTATGCTTCTCTCAAATTTACTTAAACTGAACAATAACTAGCTCTATTTTAAGAGGTTGATACACCATCCAGATTGAAGTGAAAAATGGTACAACAAGAAGGTAAAGCCACATACCATCATGGCCCCAGCCCAAGTAAAGAGGGGTAATGCCAATAGCATCACGAGCAGCAATAAAACTTTTATCACGTGTATCAAGAAGAATAAAAGCAAACATCCCATCCAGCATATTAACAAAGTCCTCTCCATGTTCTTCATACTGCCATGATAATTACAATAAAACCAATTTTCATAATTCATGGGAAAACAGTAAATTGATTACCAAATCTAACTGATTCTCAAACACTTACAAGATGGGCAATCACTTCACAATCACTTCCAGTTCGAAATTGATGGGAACTCAGTTTCTGTCTCAATTGCTTGTGGTTGTATATCTCCCCATTTACCTAATGGTGTGGTTTCAAAATTATGTGATATGAAGATAAGCAAATATCTAGAAACTAGTTCAGTATATCTCATGAAAATTAAAGTGTGAAAACAACAACAATGAGAGATCCAAAAATTAAAAAGACTGCGTACAACTGCATGTTTGACATCCTGGACAGTTCTGACAAATGCCTTGTGATGCCAGAATTCTCATTGAGGTACAACAATACAAGTACCAGGGATTTTGGTCTAAATTGTTTATGGGTCGTGCTAACTGGTGTCCTTAGTGCATTGGTTAAGAAACCATTAATAAAAATTTTTTATTGAAAAAGTGCATTGGAAATCATGGGAGAGTACACTGATACACTTCTCAATTAAAAAAAAAAAATCACTTTTGATTCCTTAACCAATGCCAGCACTAATTAGCATTTTTCATTGTTTATAAATATCATATTTGGTAGGTTGTCAGGCTAGGCAATAGACCAAACTAGAGATTATAAGCAAGTGAATTAGCATTCAAGTAAGTGCATGCCCTTTAACCTTTTCCAGAAAAGAAAAAACAATGCATTTTCTAATAAAATGAATATTCCCAAATTATGGACATATATTATTTTATAGCGGCACAAAGATACGTACAGTGACAATAACAGTCTTATCTTCGTTGTACAAAGGTTGATCCCCTGATGTAGGGTCAACAATAGCAAGGCGTTGATGAGCAAGGTAACAATCCCCATGGCAATGTATGCCACTCCAATCAGGACCTCTATGCCGCAACCTACATTTTTCAAGTCCATCAGAACCACACACAAATCAGAAAAAATAAAAACAAATTTCTTTGTTGTCTAAAAAACTAAGTTAATCCTTCAAAAGCAGCAACATATACTTTACTAAACCAGGCAAATAAATAAAATGGTGAAAAAGAAGGGTTTCTTTTTTTGTTTTGTTGCATAAAGTGAAAGCACAAATGATAAGTGACATCAAATATAAAAATGAAAACTCGTGTTTCGATAAATGAAGGGAAGAGCAGAAAGATAAATAAATTAGAAATGTGCGTAACCTGCGAGACAATTCGATGATGCGAGCGCGTTTGGCCTGAGAGTTGTCGACGCAACCCAACACTGCGAGGATTCCGCACATGGCGGCTGCAAATAAAAACTGGAACACAAAGAGAAGACACACAGCACAGCAGAACAGAGTGTAAAGTGATAGGTTTGAGTTTTTATTTACTCGCATGTACTATAAATTTTTTCCGTTTTTTAATATTGTTATTGTTATTTCTCGCAGGTTGTCAGAAGATTCTATCATATATTGCTTTTTTCTTTTTCTGTATTTATTTAAGCATTTTTTTTTTTTTGTAAATGATAAAGGAAAGAATCTTTTACTAGGGTTCTTGTCAGCATCAGATTCCACTCCAGATTCCTTTTAGCTTTAGGTTGTCTCTGCATTTTAATCCAAGTCAAATTTAGTGGGCTGAAGCAAGTGGAGTACCCACCATCTAAAGAATATAATTTTTAAATAGTAAATAATAAATCAACATTAGAGATATAAACGGCTTAAATATAATTTTATTTTAAAAAATATGTAATTTTATTTTAATATTTTTTTTAAATTATTTTTTATCAA
>JAMLFT010006282.1:0-16288 GCA_026544285.1 Pachyrhizus erosus
ATAAAAATAGTTTAAAATAATTTTGATAATAAACTTTATCTAACCGTAGTCATTCTTTACGGATTTTTTATTTCGCCAATATTTTAAATTGTGCAAACTTGTGATTGAAAAATCTGGTAGCAGTTATTTTGACTGATCTGATACAATTTTAATTACTTTTGTATATTAGAAGCCTTTTTTCATTATTAGACTGACCTTCTTAGATTCGAATGGCTGCTAGGAAGCAACTCCATATATTTTTTTTCTTGGTATTATCATTGATGAGGAGAGAGGAGATGATCCTTTTGTTCAATTCACTCAATGACAGATGTACAGAGAACAAGACACGGACTTAATAAATGTGGCTATCACCCATGACCCATTGCTTCGGCCCTTTAAGTAATGTCAAGACTAAACCCATTCAACTAAAAGCCCACCTAACTGGAACATCTATTATTCATGAGTGAGGCCCTTAAGTCATTAACTCATGTCTCGTACCGTAGTAAAATTCTTCACGAGTTAGGCGACATCCTTGTCATCCAGAAAAAAATGCTTGTTATTTTAACAGAAGCTTTATTTGATTGAACAATAATGACAAAAACAACAGTGACATGCATAATGAGACATGAATGAATAAAAAAAACTAGAAAAGAAAAAGAAATTTACATTATGGTACTCTAATTCTTGTTTTGATGAATGCAACAGGAATGGTGTTCAGCAAAGGAGAAATTCTTATCAAGATGGAGTTTATGGAACCACATGCCCCATCCCTCCTGGGAAGAACTTCACCTACACACTTCAAGTCAAAGATCAAATTGGAAGTTTCTTCTATTTCCCTTCTCTTGCTTTCCACAAGGCAGCTGGTGGTTTTGGTGCCATCAAAGTCCTTAGCAGGCCAAGGATCCCTGTCCCATTCCCAGACCCAGCTGGTGATTTTAGCCTTCTTATTGGAGATTGGTACCAAATCGATCATAAGGTAACAATAAAAAACAAACATTAGTCTCAAAATTTGTATGTTACAGCCTTGTAGGCCGCTTTTTTCTTTTTCCTCCACATTTATTGACATGTGATTTATACGAATTCAGAAGCTCAAGAGCGTTCTAGATTTTGGACACAGACTTCCATTCCCACAAGCCGTTCTTATCAATGGTCGTCCAAACGGCACAACATTCACGGTTGAACAAGGTGTGCTTTTCAATTGTCCTCTTCCATTATATATGTGAATTTTTTGTTTGTTTGTTAAAGGTTATTTAATTTTGACATCTCTTAATGGACAACAACAGGGAAAACATACAGGCTTAGAATATCAAATGTTGGACTTCAAAACACACTCAACTTTAGGATTCAAGGTCATGGCATGAAGTTGGTGGAAGTTGAGGGAACTCACACCATACAGACCACGTATTCCTCGTTAGATGTTCATGTGGGACAGTCTTATTCCGTGCTTATAACAGCTGATCAAGCACCCAAGGACTACTACATTGTAGTGTCCACTCGTTTCACTAACAAGGTCCTCACAAGCACTGCCATCCTTCATTACAGTAACTCCCAACAATCTGTTTCTGGCCCAATTCCCGGTGGCCCGACCACACAAATCGATTGGTCCATCAAACAAGCTCGTTCAATCAGGTAATTCCCATACCACATTAATGACCCCTGACCCCTCCTTGATTGTTTTTAACTCGTAATAATAATAATAATAATAATAAATAAATAAATAAACGTTTTGATTTTGCAGGACAAACTTGACAGCGAGTGGACCAAGACCAAATCCACAAGGCTCCTACCACTATGGTTTAATAAACATTAGTAGGACAATTACTCTGGTGAGCTCAGCAGCACAAGTGAATGGGAAGCAGAGATATGCAGTAAACAGTGTATCATTCAAACCAGCTGACACTCCTCTGAAGCTAGCAGATTACTTCAACATTGGTGGCGTTTTCCAAGTTGGAAACATCCCCGATAGTCCTTCTGGTAGACCCATGTATCTTGACACCTCAGTCATGGGTGCTGATTTTCGAGCCTTCGTTGAGATCGTGTTTCAGAACCATGAAAACATCATCCAGAGTTGGCACATTGACGGATACTCATTTTGGGTTGTAGGGTAAGTTTTCACATTCACATCCACAATCACAATACTATCTCCATCACTCTTTAATTTAAGTGAAATTTTAACGTGACATCAATTCTAATGCAGAATGGACGGTGGTGTGTGGACGCCTAATAGTCGTAACCAGTATAACCTCAGAGATGCAGTATCGAGGAGCACAACACAGGTTAGTACTTAATTAGTTGTATTTGGTTGACAATTGGCATATTTCCTGTGATCATAATCCAAACGCAGCAGCAACAATTTAATGATAAATTTTGTTTTTCAGGTATATCCCAAGTCATGGACAGCAATTTATATGGCACTAGATAATGTGGGTATGTGGAACGTGAGGAGTGAATTTTGGGCACGACAATACCTAGGACAACAGTTCTATCTGCGAGTGTATTCACCAGTAGGATCCATCAGGGACGAATATCCAATTCCCAAGAATGCTCTTCTTTGTGGCAAAGCTGCTGCAGGCAGAACAACCAGATGATGATCCCTACGAGAATCAAATCTCCAACAACCTAGCTGGGGAGGGAGGGGACCCACTTGGTCCCATTCTTTGCAAATTCTTCTACCATTTCTTTGTATTACTTCAAGTTGTCACAATAATTAAATTACCACCATTGATTTATTTTTTTAAGTAACTAAATTTCTTCGACGTGATAGCAAATGAAATGACGCAACTTGTTCAATCTATCTGCATGTGTACCCCCTAAATAAATTTTAAGTGTCGTTTTTGGATTTGAAGCGTTGTACTGTTGTTTGACACAGTATTTCACCAATCAACGTGTATTTGAGACAGACACACCTCACAGCTCTTGTTTTAAAATTTCGCCACATTCAAACATTTTGTTCCTAATCTGTCATTTAAATGAATGTGTAATTCACGCTTTCTTAAGCTTTCAGGAGCTACCATGTTTTGTACAGCTCTCCCATTGTCAGATAGCATTGTTGCCTCTCATACAACTCACGAGCATTGTTACTTCTACCATGAGTCCGATCCTTACCAATTGAACCAACCTTTGTTCACTCTTCCAGCACTTATCATCTGTAACATTTGAAATCAACTACATATGATTTTGTTTAATATTTTTTTATCTCTTGTTAGACTATACTATACAAATTAAAAATATATATAACTATTTTTATTTACATAAAATCATATTTTTTATATTTTTTTTTATCTTTCTTAATTATTATTTTGATATTTTTATGTTACTCTTTCTCTATATCTCTTCACAAATAAATCAAAATAGTTCTTTTTTCTTTTCAAATGATAAAATAGAGAAAGCGTAGGAAAAAAATAACTAAAATTGGAATAAAATTATTAATAAAATCACAAAATAAGGTCACAGATTAAAAAAAATTATATAGTTTTTTTTATAATATAAAAAGCATCAGCCTAATATCAACCTATACCTCCCTTGTCTTTTATTGGGTCAGTTTATTTAATTTTAAAAGAAGTGTTTTTTTTTTATAAAAAAATAGTATTTTAAGAAGTAGATAAAATTTAATTTTTTTATAAACAAAATAAAAATGAAAAAAACACATAAAAAATAAAAAATAAATATTTATTTTATTAAAAATATTTTTAAAAAATATTTAATCAAATATGTCCATTATTTTTAAAATCCCAATATTACCCTTAAGTTAAGTATATGTTCTTCAGCCCCCACCCTTTCCCTTCTATGTCACCCTTTCAAGGTTTCTCCTCCTTTTCTCTTTTGTAAAGCTCTCCAACACCTATATTACTTAACATTACTCCAGTCCCGTTCTGTTCCAATCTCTTTACAAAGCTGTTCAATCCCCTTTTCCGATCCAACGAGGTGCTACTAAAGTAACCAGTAAGTTGCTTGTTTGTTTGTTTGTTTGTTTGGTTTTTTCAATTTGCTCATCATTTTGGATTACCAGAATGCAATTGCATTATATTCCAAAAAACGTAATCCAGAGTAATAAAATCGCCGTTCTAAATTATGTAATAAGAGTTGATATCACCCTCCTTGGTCTTTCTGAATTAAATATTTCAGATTACATGTTATATTTCACAATAGTTGTTCTGGAATACGCGTTTCGGAATTGGTTGATAATGGTTCTGGAAAACCAGTTCTGTGAGCTCATATGCTCTTAACCTACGAATTTTGGTGCCACACCAGATGGCAAGCTAATTAGAAATAATCCTGCCAAAATAAATCAGGTAAGAATTTAATCCGAATAGATAAAATAAAAAGATATCACACTTATGCCTACATGTATGCATTTTCGGCCAACCCCAACACTATGTCCACAACATTTATGCTTTCCAAATAGATGGAATGTAAAGATATTACATTTAAGTCTATTTGTAAAATTACTTTTAAGAGAACATAAAATAAATTAAAATAAGTTTCTTTTTATAGATTAAAATTAACTTATACATAAATTAATTTATAATTTTTTTATATAATTTTTAAAAAAATGAATTTTAACTCATGAATAAATTAATTTTAGTTGATGAAATCTTTTTTTAAAAAAATTCTTATATTTTTTTTCTATAAATACTTGGATAAACTTATCCAAATAATCCTTAATAGTATAATGTAATACAAAATATAACAGTTAACTTTAATCCCATAAACCAATTTTGGAATGATTATTTTGAAATATAACACAATCCAAAATGACTAATCTAAAATATACTAAAAAGGATAGTCTCAATGTCAATTACGTAATTTAGAACAATTCTATTGTTTCGGATTATATTTACCAAAATATAATAAATATATACATAATGATAATATTAGAATTTTAAAAATAATAAAAGACAAAGGAATTGTAAGGTGATATTTAGAGGGTAGGAAGAAGAAGCTCCGAATAAAAGTTATTTAGATAAGTGGACTCGTGTCTCAGCGTTTTGCTTTTTCCTTGAGGAATGCCATTTAAACTTAGTATAGATGACTTCTTCCACGCATTACATGAAACCACATTTTTGTACTTTGTTAAACAAAAGTTATTGGTGTGTTTCATTGCGAAAAAAAAATGAAGATGGAAGTGAATAGATGAAAAAAAAAGAAGAAATATGGTGAAAATATAAATTTTTTAATTGAAGAGAAATAAAATAAATATGTTAATTAAAATTATTTAATAAAAAAAAAGAAAAAAAGAGATTAATATTAAATAAAATACATTTTTACCTTTACAACGGTAACACGGATTTTTTTAATTTTCATTTTAATACAAACTTATCCTAAATAAAACTAATGAAAAAATTAATTCCTTATAAAATGAAATAAATACAAAATTTAAAATGATATAAAGATTTAAAAATAAAGTCATCTTAGTTATATTTTTTATATATCCATATGCAAGTAATTAAGTAACACAATAAACATAATTGATAAATAAATTTATTCTTTAAACATGTAAAAGTTAACATTGTGTAACTAACAAGATAAAATAATGAAATAAATAAAATAACGTAACATGTTTATGTTTCATTGGTAATTATTGTTATCAGTGTTTCCTAAATTGTGATAATTATTTACAATATAAAATTGATTATAGTATTTTACTTAAACATAATCGATTTCAACACTAAAAAGAGACTTTCCAACAACAGCATCAGTCAAAGAAGAGCAATAGCCGCACAAGACTTCCCAGCAGCTACACGAATGAAGGCAAATAAGAGCAGCAACGACACAATACTTGTCACGAGCAACTCCACGAACAATGGTGAAGAAGTGCAGCAGCGTCACAAGGGACTTCCTGCAAGCAACAGGCATGAAATGAAAAGGAAATAAATAAGATGAAGTAATATGCAATCTTTTTTTATCAGCAAAAATGAAAAACATGTACCAGAATTTATAACAATTTACGTAAATCAATTGTGCTAGATACAATCTACCATGTTTATTTCTACGTTTTTCTTCTCACTTTTGCTAGGAAAGACTGCCATGTAAGTCCCATGTTTTATTTCAAAATTTCCCACGCTATTCTAATGTACCAAATGAAGGAAGTTTTCTCATTTCCATGCTCTTCTCTATTATTCCCTTTCTGGCCAGCTCTTTCTTACATACCAAACACAATATAAATGTTTAGTTACTAATTTGATAACGATGCATGTACAAATTTTAAGTTTTAGTCTTTGTATAGTTAAATATTACTTATTTTAGTTTTTATACATTTATTTTTTTAATTTATTTTAATTTTTACAGTCTAAAATTGTAAAGATTAGAATGAGTAAAAAAAGTATATTTTAGAGACTTAAACAAATAGTTTCTAGATGTAGAAATTAAAATGCAAAGATTATACAAATATAAGAAGGAAAAGAGTAATAAACCAAACCAAAGTTAAATTAAAAAAATGTAAAAAATGAATGGTTTGACGGAAATCAACTCGTGTCCTTGTGTGTCACGGTTTTCAAGTTACAAGATTTTTCTTTTTTCTTTTCTTTTTCAGGATCCAAGGGTGGAGCACTGGAGCACCCGGGGGTTTGAAGACATACCCAATAAGATTGAAATCTACTGTGGAGTCCCTAACAAGTATTTTAATGTCATGCACGTTAATATCTAACCCTAATCTAATTGGCTTCCATTCATGGACTTTTGTCTATTATTTGCAAAAGCAACTTAAGCTTCCATTCATGGCTTATTCAATTTCAGTGTTCCAATCCCAACGGTTTTCCTTCAGGTTCTATCTACCAAGACGAAGAAACAAACCCAATCTGAATTGCTCAGATTGTAATGTTAAGCTGTAAATTACATGCTATAGAATTTAATTTTAATCAGACATAACGTATATATGATTCTATTTCATCCAAGAGTTTAGTCTGAATAGACTTTAAAGGAAGATTATGTAGATAATTGTCTAGGCCCAAGTAAGCTTTTAAAACAATAATTTGCTGTAGGTTAGTAAATAGGATCTTGAATCCTCAATTAAAGATTCTAATTAAACTACTTAAATAAAAAAAGGCTAAACTCAGCGTGGTCCACGGAGTAGTAAAGTTATGGAAAGAAGAAGGTTAAGTGCATTGTTTTGGCTTGTAAAAAGGGAATGGTTGTACGCGTACACGTTATCTATAAATTATTAAAGTAATTATAATTTCAAACGAGTCATGTTCAAATTTTATTGAACTTATTCTGTCATATTCAATTTATAATAATGTCTTGGCTGTACAAAAGGTGTCAAGAGTATATAAAAATTGAAATTTTAATTTATCTTGGACTTAGGACATTTCCAGTGTTGATATTTTATTTATTTATTTATTTATTTGACCATTCAACAAGGGGATGACATTTCATTACAATTAGCATACACGTGTTTCATGCTATAGAAGAAGTGAAGAACTGTATCTGCAGCAAATGACTGCAATTAGCATAGACGTGTTTCCAGTTGCTTTTATGATCGAAGCAAAAGCATCTTTTCTATCCGTGTGTGTTGTTGGAATGCTGAAGTTTAGTCTTTTCTTGTGGTAATTGTCAATGCAGAAGATAACTATGTGAACTCAATTATGTTAATCTTATTGAAGTATAGAATGGTCCAATAATAAATGAAGGTGGAGATATCAGTAAATCCTCCTTGAACCAAATTGATATTTCCTTATTCACTAGTGGGGCCGTGGACTGAAATAAACGGGTACGAAGAAAGTAAATGAAAAAGCAAACACGCCCCTCACAACCCTCTGATTTGCGAACGATTTTCGTGACGCAAAAGATTTCTGGCTCGAGGAGGGAGGGGAGGGGAGGCGAGGCGTGCTTGGTTTTCCTGTTCTGTACCAAACACACCAGCGCACTGTACAATAGTAGCAGCAGCAGCGAAAAAAAAGCCTATGCAATGCAGTGCATATGTAATGTAATAATGTAATAATGTAATAAAATAAAACAAACAACAGTAAATGGGAAGGAAAACTTTCGCTACAAACTATGTCAGTCCATCCACGTTCCCATGGATCCTATTAACACAGGGCCCCACAGATGAGATTAAAAATAATGATACAAACTTACACCTAATCCCCCCTCATCTGATGGTTGTTGAAGATGAGATAGGGCACAGCAAAGCACATCACAGGTTAATATTCCCCACACATATCCCAATGCAGAGATAACCGCCGTTTGGTTCTTAGATCAACGGTTTCTCGCTCGAAGAAGGCCCACCGCCACGTCATTAAGTTTTACATGAACGAACTTATAGGAATGGAAAAGGACCCTGTCGGGTACTTAACTTAACCGTGCTGTCACGGAAAGACACTCCCTGCAAACGGCGTCTCTTTTCTTGCTTTTGCCCACGTCAAATCATCACCACCACCACTACCACTTACTACTATCTCAGAAAGAGAGATAACAAGACCAAGCCTAAGCAACAAGTGAAAAAAAAAAAAAAAAAAAAACATTGCAAACTAACCCTCCCTGTCCCCCACTGCTTTCTTCACTTTATTTTCGCCTTTACCAATCACTCACTCACTCACTGGCATTGTTGCTACCGCGAACACGTTGCAGCGGCATTGTGTGAAACCAATGTGCGTGAGATCTGTTTGAGATTTGAGGGGAACGATGGGGAGCGTTTCGTTCGAAGATAGTTCCGACCAACAGAGCGAGCGTTGCGGGAGTTACAGCCTCAGTGCTGATGTTAGCGAGTCAGAGAGTTGCAGCAGCTTCTCCGCGCGCCGTTTCGACGCCGAGGGAGCTTCCAGCTCCGCCAACCTCTCGCCACGTCCTGTCCCCGCTCATTTCAACTTCCCGCCGGCACAGGTAATGCTTTCCGTCGTTGGCGGCAAAGACGTCGTCGTTTGGGATCACAAGCGTGACCTCGATTTGTCCGGTACTCTTTCTCTTCCTTCTTCTCAAGTCACTTTTATCTTTTGACTGACCGAGTGTCGAATTTGAAGAGCGATTGCATTTTGTAGAAGTGGAAATGATGAAAGAGAGATTTGCTAAGCTTCTTCTTGGAGAAGACATGTCTGGTGGTGGAAAGGGGGTGTGCACTGCGCTTGCAATTTCTAACGCAATAACCAATCTCTCTGGTTAGTCACTCTGTCGTATCTTAATTAATTAATTTTGCGTAATGTCTTCTATAAATTTCTCTATTGTAAGAAAATAAAATTAATTTGAGGAGGCTAAAATCAATTTATGTATTTTAGTTTTTTTTTTGGAGAATTCAGTGAGAAAGTTAAGTGTATGAGTTGATTTTTGCTTATAACTTACAAAAGAAACTAAGAAATTATCTAGATAGAGCTTTAAAGTGATTACTCAAGGTGTGAAATGTGTTGAGTTTGGAATGAAATTGCAGCAACTGTGTTTGGCGAACTATGGAGGTTGGAGCCCCTGGCACCACAGAAGAAAGCTATGTGGCGAAGAGAAATGGAGTGGCTGTTATGTGTGAGTGATTCCATCGTGGAGTTGGTGCCATCTGTGCAGCAGTTTCCTGGGGGTGGAACCTATGAGGTGATGGCAACACGGCCTCGGTCAGATTTGTACATCAATCTTCCGGCTTTGAAGAAGCTTGATGGGATGTTGCTTAGTATGCTTGACGGGTTTCACGACACACAATTTTGGTATGTTGACCGGGGGATTATATTGGGTGATTCCAAGGATTGTGATGCCTATGGTAGACCTTCTGTGAGACAAGAGGAAAAATGGTGGCTTCCCTCTCCCAAGCTTCCCCCAAATGGCTTGTCCGAAGAAAATAGGAAAAGGTTGCAGCAATGTAGGGATTGCACCAATCAGATACTGAAGGCTGCTGTTGCAATTAATACTTCTGTTCTTGCTGAGATGGAAATTCCCGGTGCCTACATTAAGTCCTTGCCCAATGTAAGTAATGATGCTTTGCGCTGCAAATAGGAAATAAAAAAGCTTCTGGCAATAATTTTTGTTTAGTTATAATATATGAGTATCATGCTACAAATGGTCCGAAAGACATCAATTAAATCATGCATCTGTGAGCGGCATAACACTTCTAATTTTGTCAAATGTCTAGTTTGAGTACTGAAATCATGGTTCAAGTGTTAAATAGGCAGGAGTTCAGTCATGTGTTGATAGGTTGTTGGAATTAATGATTCTTGAACATGATCTAGAATTTGCTGAATGGCTTTGTGTTTTATTGGACAACTGAAATGCAGAATGGAAAGGCTTGCCTAGGGGATATAATCTATCGATACATCACGGCGGACCAATTCTCACCTGAATGTCTCCTTGATTGTCTGGATCTTTCGTCAGAGCACCACACTCAGGATATAGCTAATAGAATTGAGGCTGCTATACATGTATGGAGGCTGAAGGACCATAAGAAACATCTAAGTTCAGCAAAATCCAGACGGTCTTGGGGTGGAAAGGTGAAGGGACTTGTTGCTGACGGTGAAAAGAATAAGAACCATTTTCTTTCCCAAAGGGCAGAGACACTTCTAGAAAGCTTGAAACACCGATTTCCTGGGCTCCCTCAGACTGCACTAGATATGGCCAAAATTCAATATAATAAGGTATGTTACTTTTTTGCTTTCCCTAATCATTAGCTTGAATTGAAGTCGTAAATTTATTCTGTTCATCTACAAGATGCGGCCACTGCTTGGAATATATGCTAACTGGCTAAGAGTTTGTGTCAAGGCGTTGGCTATGTGGAATATTTTATACAAATCTTATTGAGAAATTCAATTGTTAGTGCCAGATTGCATTCAAAACTTTGAGCAACCATTCCTTGGTAAAATCCTGACAATGGTCTGAAGAACTAGTGCGGTTTCTTTGCACAAGTAATTAGTGAGAAAATAAAAAGGATTTGCTGAGATTAACTGCTTTATAATTCCCATGCTAAATTACATACTAGTGTTTTCACAATTTCATGGTCCACAGTGATGATTGATTGTGGCATTTTATAGTGTACATTTCTGTCAATATTTGATCGAAATCATGGGTGCAATTACCATTATTACCTTTTCTGGTGTTATAAGTGGCTTGTGATTAGTGTACAATCACTGAGGATTGTGGTTGGGAGAAGGTTGCTTGGAATAAAAAATAAGCTTCTGTGGAATTTCTTTTCTTTGCAGGATGTTGGACAGTCTATTCTTGAAAGTTATTCAAGAGTGATGGAGAGCTTGGCCTTTAACATAATGGCCAGGATTGATGATGTCCTTTATGTAGATGATAGTATAAAGCGATGCACAGCTGCAGATTCTCTCTCACTGTTCAGCAGGGGAGGTTTTGGTGGCATGCCCATCCAGAAGCGATTCTCTCATAGTCCGATCTCGATTCAACACACCCCATATGCCTCTCCATTTGCAACACCAACGTTTTGTTCCTCCTCTCCTGTTACCGGGAGCCCTTGCAGTCCTGCAGGGACACACAATGTGAAGAGGAATGCTCCAAAGACGGGTGCAGATTTGAAGGCCGAAAAGTTGGTATCATCCGAGTTTGAGAGGGTTTGGTCGTACGCGGGAAGCCTTAGTGCAAGAAGAGCGTCTGGGGATGCTCCAGAAAGAGACTGAGTTCTACATAGCTAGTCATATAGATCATTGTCTTAATATGGATCTGGGTAAAGCCTTTTGGTCCCGCTCCCTGTATACGAGGGTATAATTTTTGTATATTCTTAGGTAGTATGAGTAGGATTGTGTTGAAAGATCATGCTAATGGATCATTAGTTAAAAATGTTTCTTCCTAAGTAGAAATTTTTAGAGTTAGGCCACAATATTGTTTTTCTATAAATGCCGAATTCTAAGCAGAGTTCTGTACTACATAACCCATGCATTACACAAGTGCGGATGTAACCTTGCTCTCCTAATTGCCATAACATTAAATGAAATATAGTCAGGCGAAAACAACTAAATAAATACAAACGAAAGTGTTAGATGTCTTACTTCCGCGAGCAGTATTCCTCATTATTAATGTCCACATAACAACTACACAAGTAGGGTAATCAAGCATTTGACCACTATGAAGCAAGCTAGAATAGTAGAAGCCTAGAGCATGAATTTTGACTCGGTGCATGTTTGGAGTCCCGGCCAAATTGCTGTAATGCACAATTTAATGTACTTCTAACGCTTAAGTAATGTCTGGTTTTCTTATGCAAATATAATTTTGGAGTCACAAAACATTTACTCAAACATAGCTTTATAGATTGAGATCTTAAGTATTGTAATGACAACACTAATACTATTATTTTTCTTTCAAAATCCCATACTGGTTTAGTTTCATATTGGGAACCAACTAATATTTTTTTATTATAGAAATAAAAAACATGTATTAAGAATTTAAAATAATTCGTATATTTTGTTCAATCAGTTGACTTAGATCCCATGGTACACAAATTAATACAAATTAAAAGTTAGTCAAACTTGATTTTATCTTTGACTAGAGTAAAAAAATAGAACGTCTGTGTTTGGATTCCTATCAATGTTTGTGTTCACACATAAACTTCACGTAAATAAAAAAAGTGAAACCAAATAGACAGATAATTGGAAGTAGCTTTTGCTTCCTGTGAACGCGAATTTGCAGGACTCTTAAGTGTGTGTTTGGACACACGTTTAGAACGTGAAAAACCATATCCAAATGGTTAAAAACGTAGAAGCAACAATGTATAGCTTCACAGGAGACGTGAAAATTCAGGTAAAAAATCGCATATGCAAACACGCTGTAAGTTTCATGTATACTGATTAGCAATGAGTAAAGTGCAACTCATGCAACAACATTTATGGAGCTCTTTACTTATTCTGATATGGATTGCACCTTCCTCAATTCTTGAATGGGTAGTACATATGGTGATGAAAAGAAAATAATTGCTTCTTCCTATCGCTCAATATTACCACTTCATTATTGAATTTCAGAGATTTCTTGCCATGAAGAAAAGGTAACAACTTTGGTCACTTCTGCAGTTGTCTTTGTGTATTTTTGTTATCCATTTCATTTAATTTTTAAGAATTTAACAGGACTATATTCATTCTATTTCAAAAGTTAAAACATTGTGTATACATTTTATTTTCAATTTATTAAATTGACACGAATTAAAAATTTGTTACAAATCTATTTTTTTTTTACTTGTTTATGCATATATCGGAATAGATAGTTATAGGATAAGCAAAACTACTAAATAATTAAACACTAAAACATATTTTAATAATTACATATCCAAAAAGAAATTCTAACTAAAGTATTCAAATAACTTCTTCACTTTTACTTGTCATCTAAATAAAAATAAACTTTAATGTTATTCAAATAACATTGAAAGAATTTATTTTAGTTACATCAAGAACACAATAAAAATCAATCACATTAATGTATTTTTATTTATTAAGAAAATCTAACTCATTTAATTGGCCTTTTGATATCTATTTTTAATTTCTGTAAATTAAGAAAAAAGTATTTTTGTTCTCATTCAATTCTATCAAATCAGTTTATTTAATTATTTTTTTTTAACTTAGTATCTTTTAAGTACTTATATTCATTTAAAAAAATTAATCTCTTTCATCACATATTTAAATAATAAGTTTACTATCAATCATAACATCATGTTGATATTCAGCTAAACTTAATTCTATAAATATCCATCCAAACACATCAATATTATTATTAGATTTGATTAACAAACTCAACTATTGGACCCATGGGTGAGAAAGCCCTACAAATTACAAACTAACATTTTTGGACATGAATTATTGCTTATATCAGAAGCTATAATTCTAGGCTTGTCCTGTGTAAGAGAAGTAATAATGTAATATCTCTCTATTCTGTGCTTCCTTTCAAACCTTAGCTATCTGGGACCCCCTTTTGGTTTGTGAAAAAATGAGAAATAGAGTTGAATGCAATAGATAAGCCATTTTACACATAGGAAGCACCTAAGAAATAAACACTTCCAGAATCTAAATAATTAGCTATATGTATGTAATCGCAGTCTAGCACTTCCTTTGACCAACCTTACCATCCAAGTAATACAATAAAATCATCTGTATAACGTGGCTTCTATTTGTTATGTTCTAACTTACCTTTTTAGCTTTCTACAATAGCTAAGTGCTCAATTTTATGTACAAGAGTCATTTTTAATTCTCATAAAGTCGTATCATATTTTCTATAATTTAATAAGTTAAAGTATCTATTTATAACGTCGTATCATACTTTCTGTAATTTAACAAGTTACGTATCTTTTTACTATCATGACATGTTTTATAAGCTTATATACTAATTTAAATAAACTCAATATTAATTTATCTATTAATTAATTATCCAAATAATGAAGTTTATTTTATTTTCATAATTTTATTAATCAATACTAAATTTATTTAATAAAATATTTGTTAAATGACATTAAAATAAATTTTATTAATTGAAATATTTTTGATATTTTGAAAATTTAAATGTTTTGAATTTTCATATATTTATATTTATTATCTTTAAAATAGCTATTTACAAATTAAAGTAATTTTGTATAGTATTTTAGTGTTTTTACATGTTTATAAATATACTCGTGCATTAAAGAAGATACATGTTAGTTTTATCCGCACCTATAATATTAAATTTGAGATTTCATTCTTGATTTTTATAAAGTCACATTATACTTTCTCCTCTTACGAAACCACATATCTTTAATGACTAAATATTTATTTTATTTAATATTTAATCATTCTATAATTATTACTTTATAGCAATTGATATTTTTTACTTAAAATATATTACATAATAGATATGATTAAATTAAGATACTTAATAAACACTATATAAAATTTTAAAATTAAAATTAATTATAAATAGAAGATACTTTTAAATACTAAAATCTAAAATATATTCATATAAAAATAATCTATTGGATCATCAAGTTAATTGAGATTATAAAAATATAAATTAAAAAATCAAATTAACTATAATTGATTTTGTTTGAATTTAAAATAAAAATAGTCAATTATCATAATCCAAATCAAATTAATTTGAATTGTAGAGTTTATCATGTTTCTTCAATTCAACTAACACTCCTATTACATGAGATTTACACCTCTCTTTTATACTTTTGTTTAATCTATAGGAAATACATATCCAAAAATTTATAATAACTCACTTACAGTTCCTTTATACTAATAATTAAAGTATGAACCCGTCCTGTGTACAAATTATTTTAAAAGTAAAGTGAAATAACTTTTTATATATACAAAAATATATTAAATATTTTATATGCATTAAAAAATATTCATTATAACTTATATATTTTTAAATAAGATCCTAATTTAACAATTTGGTATTGATATTTTTATATTAAAAAATCATATTATGTATAAAAATAAAATTACAATAATTTTAATCATATTTAAATTTTTTTATTGAATGTTACAAATTTACAATGAGCTTATTTGGTACAAAATAAGTTAAATTCATCATATAATTTTTTTATAACCATTTTTAAATTAAAAATTGAGTAAATAATTTAATAAAGTCTTAGAAGAATAATCCAAATAAACAATTGACTTTAATTTAAGTTGATTTTTTTATTTTATTTAATCTATGATTTTGGTGAATATATTTTAAAATAGAGATATTTGGTCTCTTTATTTTTAAAAAATCCTTAATTTTGGATTTATTTTTAATTTTATTCATATTTTATCTCTTTTATTTTTATCAAATTGAACCTAGACTTGATATATTCATTTAAAGTATCATAAAAAAATATTTTAATTAATTAACATGTAATAAATAAAAAAATTATAGACAAAATTGATTATTAAATTAAAATTATGAATTTTCTAAAATAAAGGGATTAAAATTATAGATTGGACAAAATAAAAGGACTTAAATTATATTTAAGCCTGCATAAATTAAGAAATATAATAGGTATAAAATTTAATAAATGTTTGTAGAAGTTACAAAACTAACTATAAGATTCAATAAATGTTTATAGAAGTTACAGATCTAATTATAAAATTCAATATTTTTTGATGTAAAATTTTTATAAAATTTTTAATCATCAACATTTTAAATATGAATTTTTTTATTTGTTCAAAGTAATGTATTTTGAATAATTTTATCTTGTAAAAATTATTGATTTTAAAATAATTAAAATAAGATAACCATTATGGTCATTTATTGGAGCATGTAAACAATTAAAATGAATATAAATTATATTTTTAGATAAAAAAATACCTAATAACAATTTATTAAAATCTTTAAATAGTTCACTAAATATATTAAAGTGTTTTATGTTTGTAATTTTTATAAATATTATCATGATATTTTCTACATTATTAGTTTGATAAATATGATTTAATTTAAATATTTT
>JAMLFT010006283.1:0-16287 GCA_026544285.1 Pachyrhizus erosus
TAAAATTCATTATAAATAAATATCTTTAAATATATATAATATATTTATTATTTACAATAAATAATTTAAATTGTGATATAAAATTATTTTTAGCTAATAATAATTTTTTAAAAATAAAACTAGTGAAATTTAATTTTAAAATAGAAATAAATATGCAGATTAAAAGAATACATGCTTAAGAAAAATTAAATATACCTATATAGAGATCAAGCTTAACAAATTATAAGAAAAAAATTCAATGTTAAGTCCTTGATTATTTGTTTTTGTATGTGTAGTTAGGAGGTATCCAGGTCTTCTATTGAACATCTAATCAAGTTATCTTTTACTAGATTGACTCGTTTTAAGATAAAATGATATCTTTAATTGTGATTCCATGTCTAAGTCAAGGATTAAATTTGATACTTTGGACCCAAATGTTAAACCACTTGTGTCGATAATTTTTGATATGTCCTTGATTTATTTTAGTTTTATGAAAACTTCTTTTCACTTGTTTATCTCTTTGAGTCTTAATTTTAATAGATTATATTTTTTTCTTTATCAAAGTTCAATATTGAACTAATTAACCACATAAGACAAACTAAGATATTACAAAGGTCATCATAATAAGTGTAAGATTTCATCAAAACTTGACTAAATCTAGCCACAAACACTTAAGGGCAATTCTTCAAGCTTGCCCTTCATCTCCATAAACTTTATCTTCACAGTTAATCCAAAGTTAGCAACAATTGGATGATTTACGCCTTACGAAATCATTAAACATGAAAAAAATGAAATTGGCACATTAGATTTAACATGAGAAGGAGATAAAGAAGTAACCATGGAAGTTTCTTCATCAAAGCTCTAAGATGAATTTTCATTGAAAGTTTTCTATGAATTTTTGAACTTAAACTCTCTATTTGTCTGACTAAGCTCACATAAGACTTAAAACATTTAATGAAAGCGTTGCACAACACACAAAAACTTTAAGAAATTGAAAGAATTGAATAAAAACTCAAAAAGCAATGAAAAGTCTCATAAATGACACAAAATGTCTATTTATAAAGTGCAAAAGTTGAGCCATTTTGTAACAATATCAAACCATCATTAGACATTATTATGAGATGTCTTATTGCTAAGTGTTGAATGCATCATCGGGTGTCCTTGTAACATAAAACAATTATGATGACTACCAACAATTGTTGCCAACTAACATTCATCATCGAGTGTGCATGAGTTGCATGGTGATACTTTTGCTACTCGACGGTGGAGAAAATTCCTTATTTTCCTACTATTTTTTATAAAACATTTTGTCAAAAAAAAAAAAAGATAAAAGACATTTGAATGACATTATATTTACTCCCAAGTTTTTGTCATAGTAAGAGTGATTGTGGGGATTATGGTGGACGATGCCGCCAAGTTTTTGTGGGTTGTTCGCCTTATTGTCTTTGTGTTTCCCCTTGCCTACCCAAGTCTTTACTTTCATGCTTATGTTGTCTGTTTCTCATTCCTATCCCACTTATGTTGTTTAAGATTATGATTTTGAATACTTATTAGGGTTATGATTTATTAGCGAGTTATGAAGTAGATTTGAATTTTAGAAAATAAAATAGAAATTATTCTTGTTTCATGATTACTCTATTGTTCTCAGTTTATACATGTATGCATGAGTCATGGTTAGAGTTTAGTAAAAGTTTGAAATGTATGTTTTATTATTGGGTTTAGAAGGGGTATTCTAACATTTAGGAATTAGATATTTTACCTCAAGATTTGATTACATTTAAATTATAGATAATTATTAAATAAATATATTTAAATTGTAATAATATCTTATTTTATCTTAGGATTTGATCATGTTTGAATTATAAATATTTTATCTTGTGATAGAAGTTTGAATTGTAGATATAGTACCTTATCATGCTTTGTCTTAGGATTTATTTGCATAGTGAATATCTTACTCAATCTTTGGAATTTAATATCTTATCTTAGTCTAAAAGAATGATATGAAAATCAAAAGATGTGAAGAAAGTAATTAGGGTATGATTTTAATGTGTAAAATGAGCTTTGAATACAATTGAATTATTTAGTGACCTTCATAAGAAATATAGCCTTGGATATTAGTTAACTAATGGTTTTGATCTTACTAAAAAAATAATGTCTATAACTTAAGATGTAATCAAATTAGTGAGTAGAAGTTGAGTTGTTAGGATTATGTGATAAATTTGTGTTCTTCTTAATTTTAGGCATAATAGATTATAAAACTAAACCTTGAGGTTAACTAGAAGTTATAAATAATAGTCTTAGCTTTCAAATTAGATAAAAATAAACTTTCATTTAATATAACTCCAAATATAACATTTACATTCTACGGAGGTAATAATGTAAAAGAAAATGAAAGAGGTAATATTTCATGAACTTAAGAAACAATATATAAGCCACAAATGTTAATAAATTGTTATTATAATAAAAAAAATGATACAAAATTATGATAAATTGAATAATGTACTACTTGTTAAATGTGCGTAAAAATACTTGTGATTAAATTATGTTTGGAAATGTTATTCCATTTGACAATGAGCATGATTCATGCATATTGAAATAGGTATAACATGTGATGCATTATACCTTGTGTGATGAGATGTCATGTTCATGTGTAATATCATGAGAATTATGGAGACCTAGCCTACGAGAAGCAGGAACCTCTATGTGATATATGTATGCATGTAAGATTATGTGTATCTTGTGTTGACAATGCATCATGAATATGAATACATTTTTGAAAGTTGTTTAACTTAAATGGAGAGATCATGAATGAGTTGAAAGATGACTCTAGATTTGATGATATTATCTAGTTTGAAATCTCTGTGTAGTTCATGTTGATGTCATGAGTCGAAGTATCCTTGTAAGGCTGGATAACCTTGACATGCCATTGACAATATCACATTGGTTAAAAGTGTTACTGTTGGATCAAGTAAATTTGTTGTCTACATGCACTCTCAAGCTTCTTTCACAAGTTCTCTTATTGGTTTTACATGCATGTGAGATTAAGGAAGGACAAACATCACATTACATACGTACATCATTGTCATGTATTGTGTTGTTATTATATGAAGTGTGGGCCATTATGACTTAGAATGTGATTTAAGTGTTATTAAGATTAAAGACATGAGAGAAATTATATCTAGAATAATATTATGAATCTTAATTCGAACATATCTTAATAATTAAAAATAGAATGATGTAAAATATTAAAAATATCTTAAAATACAAACTAGCAAATATGTAAAATATCATACGCTAACAAAGACAAAAAAGTAATTGTCAGAATAAAAGAAATAAAATACATAAAAAAATTATTTTTTAACAAATTTTTTTTAGCCAAATAACATTATAAGAGATAAATGAATAAACATTTCAAAATATGATGTCATAAATAAAATTCACTTTGTACGTGTGTAAAAATTAAATTCACTTATTTTTAAAAATATAAGATCAAACACGTCAATTTAAAATCAGAGGGCCAATACCAGGATATAAAGACACGATTTTTTTCAAGGATTTAAAAAGGAATCTTTTGGGTATATAAAATTTGATTGGAACATTAATCGGCCATTATGTAGGTCTATGTGATAAAGTTTTTTAATGTTTTTTATTATTAATAGACAAAGGTAGAACTTTATTTGTATGGAAGTGAATATTGACTTAGAAAAGAAGAGATATGATAATTATGAATGGGATGGGAATGAGTAAAGGCAGGTGACATTCCGTCTGAATTATAGAAAAGAAAGCTGGCAGACAGGCGAGTGATAATAACAGGCATAGCATAGCATAGCATAGCATAGCAGCAAGTAATAATACATACATACATACATACATACATACATACCTTTCTTCCCCATCTCCTTTCTTCTCTTTTTTTCTCTTCTCTCTACTTATTACCTATTACCTAATTCTCTAATTCATCCATCTTTACGTCTTGTGTTGGCTTTCGGTATGTCATAATCCTTTCTTCTACCTTCCTTTCTCTTCGTTATTATGTTTCCTTTCCTTAACTCGAATTTCTAACCTTTCGCTGTTTCAATTTTTCAGAGATCATGGCCAAATGCTCCTTCAAGCTTGAACATCCCTTAGGTGCTTTTCTTTTAATATTTTTTGCTGTTCTATTTCTATTCTATTTTGGGATTATTCATGATTCCTTCTGTTGCCATAACACAAACACTCAAACAAAAACTTGCCTCGTCTTTTATCACCCAAGCCTTGTCTTTTGTAGTAGGGCTCGCGCTTAATTGCTACACTCAAACCTTTCTGACTCTTATTGTAATCCTAACCTTTTGATTCGTCGAATTCAAAATTCATGGCTTTTGGATTTTGTAGAAAATAAATATAATGACTTAGGGTAATTCATCTAAATGAAATTCAAGTTGAGTGGGCTTATTTCTCCTATACGACAATTGAGAAGGATCTTTGGCTTATTCTCTCCACGGATAGAATACTGAAATGATGGTTATTTCTTCTTTTATGTCTGTCTCTGATCTCCATACACCTTTTGTTCTCCCCAAGGACTATTATTTCACTCTTTTATGAGTATTGTATTTTATCTTGATATCTAAGGCTTGCTTTGTTGCATGTTTTTCCTTTTGAACTCCTATATTATATTGAACTTTTGGTCTTCCCTGTGTCAGAAAGAAGGCAGGCCGAGTCTGCTCGCATTAGAGACAAGTATCCTGATAGAATACCTGTAAGATTCCTGTATAGATTGTTTGGCTGTTTGCATTTTCTTGAGGCACGCTTATTGAAATACAGCCATTGTGTGCAGGTGATTGTTGAGAAAGCTGAAAGAAGTGACATCCCAGACATCGATAAGAAGAAGTTAGTGATTTTATAATATGCCACTCACACTATTATATTCGAGTATGGTTTTGCTGTCTCATGGGTCTAATAATTTTTGTTTTTGCTTGAAGTTGGTTGATGCTTTCTGTGAAGATTTTGGGCTTTCTATTTTTTTTGTGTCAGTAATAATGTAACATTAGTGGTGGGTGGTGAAAGTAGAAAATTAGGAAGCAGAGCAATCTCACGAAATTGATACTTTGTTTTTATGAGCAAAGTGAATATATTAATAATGAGACCAGCTGTATTCCAAAAATATATAAGTAAATCATACATCTATATTTGTGATTTCAACTGAATGCCCCAGCACCCAGCACCCAGCACCCAGCACCTGATGGGAACTGAGATCCAAGTAAGTTAGGAAGAATCCATTGATGGATCGAAGGTAATTCTTATTAGGAGTATATGTGACATAAAATAACTTCTTGTGTTGGTAATTCTGCATGAGTTCTGTACTAGAAGTTGCATGACAGCAGTTATTCATAGGAAATAACTTGTGTCATTTATGTATTAGGTTTATATCTAATATGAGTGTGTGTAGTTAGGTAAATGTGTTGGTATTTGCAGTTTGTGAATAGAGAATACTCTATAGGAGAATTTGTCTCTGGGACAGCAAGTGTATTGCTGATTTATGTATCATTTCTATGCTAAGCATTTTATTCTATTATTTTATTAATTGTTGTTCTATCATTTTTGGTCTGACCTAACGGATCAGTGGGAAGGGAGATCTTTGAGGCCACTGAGTAGATCATTTGACAATGGCTAGAGTTTCTGATTGACTAGATTTATTGAAGGAACAAGTGGCAGTATTGCAAAATGCGGTGGTGCAAAAGGAGAGAGAATTGGATTTGTTAGGAGTTGGATAGAAAGGAAGAGAAAGTTAGTTAGAAACAGTTAGAGTCGTTAATTAGTTAGGTGTAGGAATTAGTTAGATATAAATAGGAGAAATTAAGGGGAAAGGATTCATTGTATTTGGTTATCATTTGTAGATTGAGCTTTCACTCTTTATGAAAGGAGAAATCCTTGGTGAACACTCCTCACAAAACTGGCTCATGTACTTTCGTTTGAGTCTAAGCCTAAATTCTAAGATAATGCCTTCTTTCTATTGGTTTGCAGCTTGTTTTTTCTAGCCTTGTCAGCGGCTTCTTTCTGTGATCCAAAGGCGTGTATTTTATATGCACATGTGAAATATTTTCCTTTCTTTTTGGTTGTATTTATAAAATATAATTTTTTAACATAAATAATTAAATCCTAATCACTTGTATGTAGATGATTATTTTATGAACTAGTTTGCACCCACTTCATAACTTTGTTTCGGTAAGCTATTTGCCAAAGATTGATATAGCATTGGGTAAGTTAGGTCACAATGCATCAAGTTATGATTCAGTGCATTAGTGGATTCTTACTTGGTTCTGTTTCTCTTGTTGTGATGCTGTAGGTACCTTGTCCCAGCGGATTTGACCGTTGGTCAGTTTGTTTATGTTGTCCGTAAAAGGATTAAGGTCAGTGCGGAGAAGGCTATTTTTGTTTTTATCAATAACACTCTACCTCCAACTGGTAAGTAGCCACTACTCAAGCTGAATTATAAATTATTATGTTGGCAGTTATGGCTGTACTTATGAACTGAATCTCTTGTTGCAGCCGCTTTGATGTCTTCTATTTATGAGGAAAATAAGGACGATGACGGCTTTCTTTACATGACTTACAGTGGAGAGAACACTTTCGGTTCCCACTAGGGTCAAATTTAACAATTTATGATGTCCGATGTAAATAGATGCTCCAAGGTTCTGCTGTCGATAGTCAACGCGCATCCTGTTTATTGCTTATGATTTACGTATTTATTGAGCAGTATTTTCCTGTTCTTTGATTATGTGCATTGTCTTTAAGTTATGGATTTCGATATATGAATTTAGATTTATGCTCTGACAGTTGAATTCTTTACTTTTCAGTGGCGGGCTGAAATTTGTAAATTTGTTTATGATGGTTATTTGTTGTTAGGTTTTGGTAACGAGACTCTATGGTGCTTATTATTTTGGGAAAACGAGAGGAATTCTACTGATTCAAATATAATTAGAGATTTAGGATAGTTTGTTTGTGTTTATTTTTTTAAAATATATTTTTAATAAATTAAATAGTTTTCTACTTCTTTAATGTATTTGTTTAATTTGTTTTTATTTTTAAAAAATAAACTGTTTTTTAAGAAGTAAAATTTATTTTTTTTAATTTTTTTTTTCAGAAACACTTTTTTTTTTTAAAATTAGACACACCTTTTATAAAAAAAAATTAGACAAACTAGTCCTTAGTGTAATCCAGTAACTTTGAAATTGATAGTGTGTTTTGGCTCGATAATTGTCACACGATGGCAAATAACAGTTCTGACATTATTTAAAAGCATTGTGCTAAAAAGAGCGTAAACCTGTTCGGGTCTATGGCTCGAAATGTGATGTTTTCTGTCAGGATATCGTTGTCCATGCAATAGTGTGTGTATGTTTTTTGGTTCCACACGCAAAGTCAATTCAACATATATTTTTTAATCCTTATATGTTTATTAATTTTTATTTTTAATCTTTAAATTTTTATATTAAATATTCTAGTTCTGAATTTTTTAAAATATATACTTTTAGTTCTTTTATATGTATTTTATAAAATTTAAGAATTCTAATATTTAATATAAAAGTAAAAATAAAAAATGATGTATTAAAAATATATTTTATCTTTTATTTATTTTTATACTATTTCTGCATTGGAATGTGGGAAACCTTCGCTCAACACTGCTGAAATGATTTCAAATACACCCTTAATTTATGCCGCCTGAACCAAAGCCAAAGACACTGCTGAAACCAACTGGAAGGTGGGAAACTTTCGCTCTAACACACTGCTGAAATGGTTTCCAACTTTCAAACACACTGCTGAACTATAGACATCCCTTCCTTTTTAGAGTTGGTTCCTCTGTTGAATTCGTACCCTCATCAGATGATATGGTTCTATTAGGGTTTAATATTTATGATTCTTACAATGTTATATATACATCACACACTGGAAAATTAGGGAAATGTAAAGTATTTTCACCATTTTTTGTTTTATCTTGTGTAATTGTCGACTTGGATCATTTCCAAAGACTAAAAAATGTATAAAAACAAAGTCTTTAAGTGATGTTTGGAATATTATAATTATTTATAATTCTCCATTAAAAAAAATTGATTTTAAGTTTTTTACTTATTTTAAAATAAGTTAAAACTCTTGATTTTTCCGTAATCTCCAACACTACCTGACGTTGGATAAGGTAGAGAGACAACTACTCTGTAGCAATGTGTTCAGATAAAAACAAATTGTATTATAAGTATATATATATATGTTTTTATAAAAAAAAACTCCTTAAATATATTACTCATATCAACTTAAGAATTATTTAAAATTTAATTTAAATACACCGACAATGTAAAAAAATATATATTATACTCTCATCTAATTATAAATCATGAGATTGTTAAAATTTTATAATAATTATTTTAAAATTCATAGAATGATTTTTTAATTATCAATCATGCTTAGTTAAGCAAAATAATGGCCCACTGTCCTAAAGGATGTCTTAACTCTTAAGCAATCAATCATGCAGTGTTACTGACCCACTAATACTAAATTTAAATAGCATCTTCCTCTATAATTAACTAATGCCACTTCAATCGAGCTTAACTGTCTGAAACACCTTCAAGGAAAAAAAAAAAAAGTTACAAAACTGGTATCTGCCATCGTGCTGAATTACAAGTTCATACATTTACTTGGATGTATTCTTTCTCTTGCACAGGCTTTTTATCCATTTGACGCAATTTGAGGCAGTTGCTTTGACTTTGCCAAAACCACCCTTAGAACCTGAATTCTTGTTCTTGCCGGTTTCCTTTTGGTGAGATCTTGTGTCATCATCTTCCATGGCACCAATACCACCAGCACCCCATTGATCAGCCCAACTTGGTGCTTCGCTTGCCATGTTTCCTGATGCCTTGAGCATAAAATAATACTTATTAATTAAATTTTGTTAGATCAAATACAATCTTAATTAAATGTTTTAGATATGAGGAGACAAATTCTCAATAAATCTTTGCTACAGAACAAATCTATGGATGTGAAGCCTTATACTCTAATAGTTAACTTTTTCCTTTGATGAATCTGTAGCCAATTTGATCTTGAGCTAGGCACACATAGGGAAGAAATTTGAGTGCTTATCTTGAAAATATATTACAACATCAATCGGGCACGTGATCATCATAAAAAAAATGCAAGACACGTCTCATAAAAATAAAAAAAACTAGGGAATCTTTCAAATCTAGAAATATTTGCCAAGTGTTGAAACAGAAAAAGCATAAAGACATGAGTAGTACCTCCAAATCGAAGGACTCAAGTGGAGTTGTATGCAGAAGATTTGAGAAGCTTGATGGAGGAGTTAAAAGGGACAGAAGGAGTAATGAACCAAATCATATTCATAGATATATAGAGGGCTAACTAACCATGTTAGATGGCCTGGCCTGTCTGTCCATCACCCTCCCTGTTACATTGCTTTTTCTTTTTCTAATTTATCTTTATCTTTTTCATAATAGGACTTGACAACTCACCTATTTGTTTGAGTATTCCCATCTAGTTAAGCAAACTATGTGTGGCATCTTTCCTAGTTATATAATTTTAAATACTATCTATACCTTATCACACAATAGTGGATACTTAATATTTTGGCTACCAGTGTCAGTTGCCTTCCCCACTAAGGCTTTGTACGCTTGTTTTTGCTAAGTCATAAGCCATGGTATGGTTGTGAGCCACTGTCTTAGAAGGCCAAAGGTATTTGTCAATTGTCATCCAACTTTTCTGGACATCATCTTAGCCACTTCAATTAATATATGGATTTCCATGTCTCTTATTACTTTTTTTGGGTTAAATAATTTTTTTATTCTTATCAAATTTCATATTCATGATTTTAGTTTCTATCATTTTTTACTGTCTATTTTAGTCCTTGTGAGGACATAAAAAAGAGATAAAAGTTTAAACACACTAAGACTAATATTGATAAAAAAAAATGGAAAATAAATTTATAAGAACTAAAATACTAAATCTATTTTCTATAGGAATCGTAATCTTACGAATATTTTATTTAAAAAAAACATTTGAAAGAAAATCACTTTTATATATAAATAATAAGTTTAATTATTTTTTATTTTTATAATTACATAAATTTTCTAATTTAGTACCTATAATTTAAATTACACATATTAAAATGAAAAGTTTGATAATTATAAGAACAAAAAATAATAATTAAATTTAATGAATAATACATCAAAACATCACCGACACATATATACACTATATGATTTTACAAAATAATAAAAGAGTAAAAAAAGAAAAAAAGCCGCAAATATAAAGAAATTGAAGTGAACCGAGAAATGCTATTCACATGAAAGATGTACGAATTTCACTTTCTATTAGTAAAGAAATAAGAATAAACTAAAAACATGAAGGGCAAATTACATGATTAATATCGACTGATAGGATATATATTTTTGCAGGCATATAAAGCAAAACAATGAAAGAAAAAGAACCTTTGAACAACTGTAGAGTCTAACGATATTCCCTAGGCACCGCCAAATTGTAAGTTGAATTTAGTATTTGTAGGAAATCAGTGATAGAGAGGTTCGTTTTTTTTTTTTTTTTTTAGCTGATATGAGTTTGTGCAAGTCTTTTTATAATAACTGGCTTGCAACTGACTATTCCATATTTTCCTCTACCTGCAACTGATTTATCTTTTCATATTTTTTTATTTTCTGTTTTCCAAATTTTTTAAGATTTTCATTTTAAAAAAATTTCATTAGCATATATTTACAAAGGCATCAAACACTCAATTACTGTTTTATCACCCAAACTTCTATGGGCATAAAGATAAAGAAGATGAAATCATCAAACTATGATTAGTGGGTGGCATTTTATAACTTGGAAGGTACAATAAACATTAGTCCAGTCTAGTATCAACCTCCTTCCTTTATTGATTGTTTTTTTATATTATGTTCCAAACCTGCTTTCAGAATTTCCAGGAAAACACTTGTATGCATGGACGGAACGGAAACAGCTGTGTTGATATATATATATAATTATCAAGTTCTTAGCTTATGAAATAAAAAATAAAAAAATTCATTACATAATTATTTAACGACATATTTTAATAATAAAAAATATAAAATATAAAAAAATTTAAAAATTTTGATCATTCAAATATTTATTTAGAAACTAATCCATATAAATAAAAAACAATAAAAAGAATAATATTTTTTTAAAAATTTAAATATTAATTTAATTTTTAAAAATAATATTTTTTATTTTAATCTTTTAAAAATTATTATTTTTAAATTTTAATTTATACATCAAATAATAACATTAAATAATAATATAACATTAATTTTAACAATTTAAAAATTTATTATATCGAGAAATTAGAAAAAAATTATACATAATTGTTTTGATAAATTTTTTATAATATAATAAATTATGAAATTGTCAAAATTATTGTTATAATAATAAAAATTAAAATAAAAAATATTTAACAATGAAGATTAAGATAAAAATGAAAACACAACAAATTCTAAATAAATAAATAAAAACTACTTTTAGAAACCAAATATAGGAATGATCTGAGTCTTAAGAAATGACGTTCCGGGATTCAAGCGGGGACAGAACCCTTTAATTAAAGGTCTGGTCCAATGCTCCAATCAAAAAACTTAAAAAAGAAAAAGGAAGGTTTGTGAAACAAAAGAGAGAGTGAGAAGGGCAAAAATAAAGATTACAGACAGGGTAACGTCTTCTTTACGAAGGAGGCTGTATTTATAGAACAATAAAGTGAAGGTATGTGAAACCTAATTCAAATTAATTACAAATTAATTACATTTTTGGTACACATAATCAATTACGTACTTACCTTTATTTACACTTTGAGAATGATAATAATTTCTCCTTCAGGAGTTTGGTATCGCGTTGAAATCCCATAACCCCATATCGTCTGTATAAAACATCGCAAGACATCGTCAAAAATTTAATCAATTTGGTTAGATGTACCGCTAAACCAAACATCCATTTATATGTTTTTTTTTTTTCAACAAAAAGGAAAATTTATATTATGGAAAGACATGCCTTATACAAATCTAGACAATATTACTAATCCACTGAAAATTTATAATAAAATTTACACATTTTATTAAAAATTCAAACAAGTTACATTTAGTGTGAGTGAAAGACTGAAACAGACGTTGTGAAGTTCACACTTGTTATTTACTTCTTCACCTTGTCAATTAAAAATAAAATGTTGTTTTTGAAAATTTTAAAATTTACTTTATCAATTTTTTATTTGTTCCTTCTTTATTTACTATTTACCTACTTAAACAAATATAAAATTTTCATGACATTGCCAGTTGTGATTATATATCAAGTTTAAAATAATTTTAAACTATAAGACACTCAAAATTATGCTATTTTTTATTTTATTGTCCCTTGAAATTGGATGTATGTCAATATTTTCGTTTTTTATTCTTTTAAAAATTTAAAATAAACCATTTCTATCATTTTTAAAAATTTAAATATTTTATTATACATATATTATTTTATTTAAATTAACTATATCATCATTTTTCTTATGATTTTAAATATTTTTCATATTTATATAAATTTTATTTTAATTAAATTGAATGGACTTTCAAAATTATATATATATATATATATACACACATCCAATCTAACAAAAAGTGATTTCATTATTATTTAATTTTTTTTATGTAATTCCTATTTTATTTTCAAAAATAATACAAATACCTATTTGATTATATGTCTATAATATCTAAAAATATTGTTGAAATTAAGGATACTAAAATGTATGAATCTAATAAATTTTAATCTGAATCATAATGAATTAGATTAAAATAATTTATTAATCTATTTTGATCCATTAATATTAAAAAAAAATTGATTCATTCATAATCTATTTGATAAAAATTTGTCCAATCTATCAACCAAGACAAACCATAGCCCTAGTCGAGTGGGGAAAAAATGCCTCAGTCAATGTGCATAGAAAATAGCTTAGGTAAAGTTGACCAAAAATAGTTATATTTGTGATCAACCAAAAAATACCCCAATGAAGCTTGTTGAAAATAACATTGATTGAGGTTAGCAAAAAATTTCCCTTGTTAAGGTACAACCCTAGCCAAAAATAGTCTTAACCAATATCAACCAAAAAATGTCTTTGTTAAGATCTACCCAAAAATAGCTTCGGCCAAGATCAGCCAAAAACAACCCCAATCAAGATCAATTGAAAGTGTTAGATCAGGATCAATTAAAATTGTCCCAAGTGAGGTTGAACAAAAAAAAACCCTAGTTGATTTTGATAACCCTATTTTTTATTTTTTTTTATAAATTCTAGATAAGTTAAAATTTGATTTTATATTGAAATTGGATTGTTAAAAAAATATTTTTATAATAATTTTAAATATATATATTATCCATTTTTAAAAGATAACTTTAATAAAGATTTAAGTATTAAAAAATATTTTGGATTAATTTTTTATCCATTAAGTAATGATTAGAGAATTTAATGGATTTTGAACAATAGTGGATTGATTGTTAACTATCCATAAAATTGAATGAATTGATTGGATTCAATTTATTTGATTTTTTTTATAATGAATAGATTAAATGTGTGGTGGGTAAATGGATTAAATTGTTATCCCTAACTCAAATCACCATGTACATGTTGTTAAATAATAGACAATATTCAAAAATTGAATTTAAATATCAACATCTTTCTAAAAAAAATTAAATATCAATGTCAATTTAAAATATAAGGAATGATCTTATGAATGTTGCTTTTAATTAATAATCATCATTCTATGAGATGATAGTAAAAATTTGAAGAGTAATGATATTAATTAGTTAATTATATTTTAAATAACAATTATAAATTTAACAATCATACTACACTGATACGTTATTAAGTGTCGCTTCATTTGAATTCAAAATAAATTAAATGTTAAAGTAAGTGTGATAAAAACATATTAAATTAATTCCTAATTTGAAGGGAAATAAATAACACATCTTATATCTATAAGGTCTAATATAGTTCGTTTGATTTTTTTTTAAGTTATTAGATCAAAAGACAAATCAAGAACTTCAAAAAAAATTATTGTACAAAATAAATTTCAAATTTTTAGAATATGTGTTTTAATGTAAAGTAGACATAAGTCTTGATAAGATCAACATACAATACATTTGATCATTTATTGTGTCTTTAATATACTAATACTTTGATCTTATGTGTAGGGAATGTAAAAATATTCTTCATAGGATCTATTAAAGAAAGAAGAAAGCCAAAAACTTATTCGAAAAGCCACCCATTACATAAAAAGTGTGTCAAAAGCAACTAGAAGAACACTTAAATACTCTGAAAGCGATGTGATAATTGATAGAATATATAGAATGAAAAAAAAAAGATAAACAAGTTACCTTATCAAAATAGTTTGACAAATTTGTGAGAAACATTAAAGTTGTGCATTAAATGCATCAATGGATACTCATCAACAAATGAAAAATAAGGTCATCTTCTTGTGACATAAATAGAGGGTGTTTTGAAGAATTAAGTTAGAGAAATTTGTTCAAGTGCTAACTTTGTATTTCAAACTCTTGTAAAAATCTTAGTTTTCTCAAAATTCCCTTACTATGTTTTGAGATTAGTGATTTAAGCCTAACTATATATCTATTTGTATCAAACGATAAATAAGCAAGTATGTCCTTAGACTTGAACGACTTGAACACAAACCTTAGGGTTGTGTTGAAGTCTAAATATAAATAATCTTTGTTGAAAAGAATACTCGGGATTATAACTTGAAGAAACTTAAAAATACTTTAGGTGAGCCAAAAGTGACTTGTAAAAGAATATCTTGTAACTTGATTAGATGTTAGTGAAACTTGGTTGGTTGTCCAAAAAATTGACGTAATATCAATGATAGAGATAAATTAATATAAAATCTCGTGTTATCTTTTTTTTATGTGTCTTATCTAACACATTATTTGTGTTTCTTTATCATATGTTTTTCAAATGCTTTTGATAAAACTAACTTTTTGTTTTTGCTACTATTGATGTTTTTCAAGGAACATAATTCACTCACTTATTGTGTTTTCCTATTTTCTACATAAGCACATTGTTAAGAATTTGATTTTTTACCATGTAAAAAGAAAGAATACTTTGTTAAAAAGACAAATCCCATTTTGGTGATTTCCACATTGCAAAAATAATTAGTTATTAGTTTTTAACTATTAATTAGGAAATATCCTTAGTACACACACAAAAAATAGCTCATGCAATACATTGCTATTTAATGTAAAAGACTTAGTATAAATACTAACATTTTCTAATTATTCCTTTTTATAACCTTGTGTATAATTAAAAAATTTATTTTTATTATTTTACCTACACTTGTGATAATTGTGGTGTGATCTACACATATTTGCTTATATAATGGAGAGAAGGGAATAAATTTATTTAAAATTTTGTTGTTTAGTTCAATTTTTAGGAGAAAAGAAAAGCAAAATCCTTCTTCATCTAATTTTTGTTCACTTCTAAATATTAGGCGAATTTAGAGGGAGGAGGAAGGTGATTTAAAATATTTTAACTATAATCATTAAAATAGTCATAATTATGTTTTTTAAATTTTAATTATAAGGATAAAAAAATAAATTAGTTTTTAAAACTCTTTCATTTTCTTGTGAATCAAACAAGAAAATGACTACCTTCTCTTTTCTCCCTCCCTCAATGAAGCATAATGTTTGATAAAAATCTCTTTCCTCCCTTCCTTTATCCTTTCATCCCTTCATTTAAACCAAACAAACTTGAGGAGACATTTGGTATAAGAAAAGGTTTTTCAAATTGTAGAAATCAGTATTACTAAAAAATGACTAAAATTTGTTTGTTTGGTCTTAAATAACTAAAATTTTGATAGTATTTATATTTATAAAGAGTAGCATAGTATTTTTATCAAAAATTTTGATTATTTACTATATTAAGTAATCTAATAAGAGACACATGATTTTTTTTCTAAGGTACAAAGAAATTTAATTTTAAAAAGTTAGATTTTCATTCCCTCCCATGAAAAAACTTAAATGAAAAATTCAATTAAAAAAAATTATTGTGAATGTTAGATTCTTAGAAATAATTTTTAAAATATACATACCACACATAAGAATTTAACATTTCTAACCTAAGGTTTTCATAAATCTTAAAAAAAATATTCCTGCCAAACACTCCCTTAATGTTTTTGGATGCTATTTTTATTTATTTTTAATATATTTTCACAAATAACATAAATACCTATTTTACTATCAACAAAAAATAGCTAAAATATCTAATATAGA
>JAMLFT010006284.1:0-16287 GCA_026544285.1 Pachyrhizus erosus
AAAAATATTGTATAAATAATATTTTCAATTTTAAAAAAAAAAATGAGAAGGAGCCAATGCCCCAAGGACCAACCTAGGTCCATCCCTGTCTGTGCATAGAACAGATCAACAAACTAATGATATTAAATTTTTAAAGAAAAAACTTGATAACTAGCCTAAAATTAAAGAATATTGTCTCTCCTGAAATATATTGAATACCTCTAGCCTTGACCAAATCTCTCAAGTAAAAGAAATTAATTCGTTTTCTTCATTATTAACAAAGCTTAGATTCATTTCAAGCTTCTAGCTAGCCCTACTCGTGAAATAATTACTGCTATTTACTTATTAAGTAGAATTACGTTTCATCCCCAACACCAACCGGAAAACATTTATCCGTGTAATACATGAGACTATTACGAGTTACAAGTAAAGTCAGCTACGCAACCCACATTACTTATTTAATTTCTTAGCAGTTAAGTTAAAACGCCAAAAATAAAAATAAAAATAAAATTAACAACCACGTACGAAAATACTGCCACGTATATCAAAACATAAGTTTGATGTCTTGTTATTTTCCAGGGGATTTCCTTTCTCATTAAGTATAATATTACCCAAGTGATCACATGTTATTGGAGCCTAAAAGGTTTCATTAAGGCGATGTTCAAGTTTTCTTTCTCTCGAAGCAATTTAATGAAGAGTGTGTGTCACTATTACTGGCCTCACTATGAAAATAACACAATTCGCACCCACACATGCGTAGTTCGCTGCAGGTGGAAAATATGGTATCCGCGTAAAACTGTCAATTTGGGATCTTAGAATTTATAATTTATAATTTAATTCTATGCACTGATATACAGTTTTAATATTGACCAGTAAAATTTTTATGTTTTGTTTGGTTTAGGAAAGAATAAAAAAAAGAGACATGTTTTTTTAAATTTGAATGTGCAGAAAATAAAAATAAAAATAATATATATAAAAGGAAGAAATTAAATTACTTTAACAATAATTATGAAAGAGTTATTATTTCTTTTTTTAAAACTTTAATAATTATAATCATAATTTTAATTATTAGATTTTTAAAAAATTAAAGTTATTTTTTATTTTCATTCTTATTTTTTTAAAATGTCAATATTGATTATTTATTATAACTATCTATTTCAAAAAAATAAACTGTGAGTGTAATTTTTTTTTTAAGTTATTGTTAAAATGATTTTATCCTTACATGTGTATATATATATATATAATATCTTTATTATTCATTTTTTTATAATATAATAATTATAACGAATAATCAATATGAATAACTAATTTTAATTGTTAAATTTTAAAAAAATAATAAGAATGAATAATAATTTTTTTAGAATTATTTTAAAAATTATTTAATATTTCATCTATATATATATAAGATATAAAAGATTTAAATAATATATATATATATATAATAAGGATATTTTTATGTTTATCATCATTTAAGCTTTGGATATTATTTTCTTACTCTCTAAACCGAGAAGAAATATTTGAGCGGGTCCCAGAATTATTCTTTCTTTCCTTCCTATTAAAAATGCTCTTCCAAATAGATACATGATTGAATTTGTTTCATGCTTTCCTTCTTTTACCTACCTCCTTTTCTCCTGTATCAAACAAAGTAATAACATTATCATACAAGACAATTTATTATTAGATAAAAATAATTTATATTTTGAATGTGGTTAAATTGAATCCAAGAATTTAACTAGAACACAACGGCAATATAAGTTCTTATATACCGTCATTCAATAGTTTTACTGTTTAATTAAATATTATTGACTTTTATAATATGATTTTAAAAATCACATTTAAAATAATTTTTAAATAATCAATATTATAAAAATCTTTACTCTAATAATATCTCAAAATTAAACTATTATAGTTAACCTTACACTGACTCCAAATATACTTTCTTAGGATACATGTAAATTAAAGTGTTGATAAGAAAATTATGTAAATTTATAAAAGTCTTTTATAATTTTTATATAAAAAATAATTTTTTTATTATTTTAATGAAATTTATGGAAAATTATGTTAACATAAGTGTATTCTTTTATCTTATTTGAATATGTTTTATAGTTAACTTTAAGAATAAATTTTATCTAAGTTATTTATTCAAATGTCTAAAAATATTACTTATGTCTTTAATGTATTTTAACTATTTTTAAAAAAATTATTAATAACTTTTATATTTTTTATAACACTACTATATCAGTAGGACATTTTGGCCATGCTCCATAACAATGACATAGGATATAAGGGTCCAATATGTTTTTGACAATAATCCTCAATCATTGAGAACAAATTAGATATGAGAATGATATTAAATTTTTATTACCGATACCATCTTAACACATTAAAATTATATTAGTTAAAAAATTATTTTGTTAACCCTAAAAAGATGGTAAATCTAACCACATTTTATCCTTAACGATTGAATAATAATCAATTAATCCTCAAATAAGATCCATGGATCTCTAAACTCATTAAAAAATATAAATATGGTTAAATTATTGAGGTAAAAGTTTTTTATTTTCATTATTACATTCATTTACTATATTTGGTAAATCCATTAACTTGAGCGTTAAAATGTCTTTGCAGGTACCCTTCACCTCAATTTAGTGGAGTATTTGAATAAGAAGCTTCAGGATTTTGAGAAGGCAAATATACTTTTGTACCATTATGCAAGTACATTTTGTCGTCCATCATGGGAGCCAAGTAACTCCTTTCCTTCAACCCCATGGTTATGGTAATGACTAGGAGTATGACAAACCAAGGAAATTAGTAGGAAAGGCCCAAGTAGTGTGCTAGAAAAGGCACTTATGGTCACCAGCAAGACACAATCACTTTAGTTGCAATTATAAAATTGAGGGAAAAAATGGAAGCCATGCGAAAAAGACATGAAGAGGAACTAGAAGCTCTTAGCAAGGAAAATGTAGAGATGCGAAGTCAAGAAAAATTCTAGAAACCATCACAACAAACAAAAGTGCCCAAGGAGTGTAACGCCCCTTTATATTACTTGTATTTTATAAATAAATATATTCAGAGTTAATACGTAGGTAAAACTTACATCTCTACTAAACTGGGGAATTACAATTTGACAACAACTATTTCATTATAAAACTTTATATTCAAAGTTCATTTCAAAATATACATAAAGTAGAAAGTCATACACTATTTAGATATGGTAATACAAAAACTAATAACAAAAGTCATTTCTCTAACTAGTCCTAATCTAATCAAACGCTCTAGATGGATCTTCTTTATTTGTTGATTCCTCTTTGTAATTCACATTGCCAGCTTGAACAAACCGCATTGATGACTGTGGTGGTTGAGGGGTTGGTGGCCTCCTCTGGTTAGCTGGTACATTCAGGAATCTGGGTGGTGAAGTTTGAGAAAGAACAATTAGTAAGTCTACATGATGAAACTGCCATGGTACTACTATATTGCTGGGTCGGAATGTGAAGCAGACATATCCAATGAAGGTATCATCACCCTAGACCCTATCATAGGTCCATCTTGCTTCTAAGGATAGAATTGCCAGGTGAAATAGTGGCTGAAATTCGTCTGTCATGCTTTAATATGTAAGAGAGGGGATTGTAAGAGTGAGTCATCAATTCAGGGATATCATAGGATAAAAGGGTAGTCTTTATCTAATGTATACTCTCATCTCACTGTTTGTGCCTAAATAGATTTTCTAAATCATTTTTGGGTCCTTCGCTACCTCCTACACTACTAACTTCAGAGGACTTACACGCACATATAGTTTAATATCCAATTTGCAACTTTTGGCTAACAACTGGGAGTACATACCTTGACTGGTACTTGATCTAAGGTACTCTCAACCAAATCTTGGTAATGTTCTGTTTTGTCGAGGATGCCAAGCCTATTCTGTGACACCCTATTTCTCCAAGCGGTTCATAACTTGGCACTCTACCCCTAAGGTCTCACCAAAGTCTACGTACATTCCTCAAGTACCTTATGTGATCAACCATTGCAGTCTTCATCTTAAATCCTCACTCGATAAACTTTTAGGTTCACTTACCAGCCTTATCTCATCTTTCATCTTTTCTAGTTCTTCCTTCAATGGTACTGTGTCTTATCAAGGTTCTTGATGGACAATATTTCAGATGTACATCATAATCATTTTAGATTGTGATGTACAACTAGCAAATGGTAGTGTGTGCTCGAAGCAGCCACCAATTTAGGGGAATATTAAAACGATGCAGGCAAGGCATAGAAGAAGGAAGAAGAATCGCGATTACAAAATCAAAGTTCTCCTTGAAAACCCAAGCCTTTGACCCTCTTTTCTACATGAACCAATTCGAATAGCCCCTAGCTGTCTTCGCATTGCTTCAATTAAGGAACGAAATGAGGGAAACACGATATCACTATCTTCGTCGAAGTTTTTGAGACTCACCAAAAATTAAAGATATCTCGTTGGAAAACAGGAAAAAAAAGGTAGGACGAGTTGTTTATTCTTTGGTTTTTGTTTACAATTTTCATGAAGTTATCTAATTCATTTCTATAATCTTAATTAAATAAAAAACATCATGAAACATGTGAATTTGAATTCTCAATTTTCCTTGGCTGCCATAGTTATCAGACTTGTCTTCTCTTTGGTTCTAGTTGAATTTTGAGGTTTGGGTTCTTTCTAGATTAGGATTGAAGGAAACTAGACATGTTGAAATGAAAATTTATCAAAATTAAGTTAAATCCAAAGTCGAAGATGAATTCAAAAATTCGTTTTGTTAAAATTCCCTTTCTGTTAATTGAATAACTTCGAAGAGAGGAGAAATGATTAGGAAGAATAGAGGAAGGGAAGAAAAGAAGAAAACTAAGTGAGGAAGAGGGTCAAAGAGAAGGAGTGAGAGGGAAAGGGATTTGTATATTTTTTCAAAGGAAGTTGTATAATTTTTCAAAGGAAGTTGTATGCTTGGTAGCTTTATACTTATACAAAATCATAAGAATGAGTATGTGAGTAGTATTATATACTTTTCCAAAGAGAGTTGTATACTTTTTTCAAGACAGTTGTATCATTTAGTAAATAAATAGGAGCAAATTGTAAGTAGAAATCTTTTATTGAATAGTACATAAAAAAATTAATTTTTGATTTAATAAATTGAAACTAGGAGAAGTTAATAGAGACATAAATAGCTACGAAGGAAAAATATGAGGAAAAGAAAAGTAGTAAAGAAGATAAGAATAATAGTTTTCAAAAAAGATAGTTTTGCCCTTGTATTGTTCTTTTTGATTAATCTTAACATGTGAATAATTTTCTTAATTAAATTATAACAATAATTAATTAAATAAGATACAATAAGATATGAATATGAAGAAATATGAGATTAGAAAATAAAAAAATTAATAACAGTAAAAGGTTAGTGAAACAAACCATTATACCATTTTCTTAGTATCTTGAATTATGATTTTGATATATTGTTTGGAATTTTGTTTAGTTTTAAATTAGATATTCTTATATTATATGTTGATTATTTATCTAATCTACTAAAAGTAGAGAAATTGTATGTTGTTATAATTGTCTCAAAATTGACAATCAAATGTTACAAATAATCTTAGAATAGAAGATGAACTAGGAAATTATCTAGACAAAGTGAAATTTCGGTGGAATGTGAGAATGAAATAAAGTTATTACAAAGTTTTGTTGTTAAGTTGGAAATCAGTACCAAGAAAATTTGATGACTAGAGAAAAGAATAGTAGAATGAATCAAAATCCCTAACGAGTGAGAATATAAGAATGGAGGTTGCAAGGGTTGACCACAAAAGGTACTTGAGGAATATACGCAGGTTTTGGGGAGTCCTTGGGGGTAGATAAAATGTCAAGTTGTGAACCGCTCAAAGTAAAGAGCGTGTCACAAAATCGGCTTGGCATCCTCGACAAAGTGAAGCATTACCAAGATTCAGTTGAGAGTATCCTAGACCCAATACCAGGCAGGATATGTACTCCCGATCATCAACCCAAAATGCAAACTTGGACTATTATTGACGCTCGTGTAAGTCCTCCTAGAGTTAGCAATGTTGGAGGCTACGAAGGGCCCTAAACGAGTAGAATCCCTAGTAGGCATATTACAGTGATATGAGAATCTACGATAGCTAGAGATGATGTATACTTGTATGTGTTTGCTTAAGGATAAATGGCTTACTCCTACAACCCCCAACATTTCATATACAGATGGCAAACGAGTTTCATCTCCTATTCCACTTGACAATAATACCCTTGGAGGGTCAATGGACGCATGACATGACTAGTGGAGATGATACATTCATGGGTTATGTCAGATTCATTTTTAAACCTCCAAACGTCATAGTCCCACGACAATTCCATCACATAGATATCTCAGTAGTTCTATCTCAGACCCCACCACCTAGATACACAGGAGTTCCTCGAGATTTTCCTATAGTTCATCGTTGTGCTCAAACCCCTGCATGCCAAAACTCATTTGTGGGTTCAATTCTAGCAAATGGTCAAGTCAGAGGAGAGGAATTCTCAAAAGAAGAAGATCCTTCGGATTCTTCTAACTAAGAATGTTTGGAGGAAAATAAATATTTTTTATCATCTTAATTAGTCTTTTACTCTTGTGTAATGTACTAGTTAAATACTTTGGAAGAATGTAATATTTATAGTTTGACTTGATCTTGTCATGTCAAGTAGAATTTTAAAATTAATATCAAGTTACTCGAATATGATGGTGATAGCTATATTTCTTTTTTAAATTGTAACCCCTGACAATTCTAGTTTTAAAATTGATCTAAAATAAAATACCTAGAACAAATTTCCTTAAAATACAATGAATAAGAAGGGGCGTTACAATATCTGAGTATACTACATAACATACATCGCCCGAGAATTTTTTCTCCTAGTCTCCAATGTCTAAAAATAAAGCAATTTAAAAGTCAATAACCAAAAATTAGATCATCTCATTATAATGTAAATTAAGGTCTCCCTAATAAGGTTTAACTATCACAATTATCGACTAATCAATTCATATTCAATAATAATTAACATATCACTTAATCATTAAGTATATACATACACATAGTATTAAAAATCCATTTATTATGAAAATAGAAAATCATATCAATTGATAATGAACCTAAACAATCTAGCTTTACATTACATATTATCCATCATAAAATTTTCTCATAATTTATTTTAACATTTAATATAATTTTCTAATTATGTTCACTTACTCTCTATTTACTATTTTCTAAGTTCGCAAAAATATTAAAATACCTACTAAAGTCAACTGGTCCTATATTTTTACGAAGACCATTCTACATGTCTCAAAGTCTCCTATGATTTTTTCCAAGCCCAAATAATTTTTTTACCATCATTTTACATTTTCTCAAATATACTTGTCCAGAATAGAGCGTTTGACTATTCATTTTTAATAAATATTAAATAGGTTCCAAAAATCCTAAATAAATTATCAGTACATATAAAGGGCATCATAGGCTCACAATAAATTTCCCAAGTTATAATTTTCACCAAAAATATTTTTTATCATTTATTTTATCACCAAGATGAATTTATAGTAATTTAAGAAGATCAATGTTAAAAATAGCAAAATTACATAATTAAATACAAGAAAATCTACAAAGCATCTTCATATCTTAAGGATCATTATCATACTTCTAATTTTTCAAAGTTTTATTATAATAATTTTCTAGATTTTTTCTAAGGTCATACACACATTGAATTTCCTTAAAAGAAAATTAACTTAAAAATAACAAATGACCTAAAAAAATCCTAAACAGTTGAAGATGAATTTAGAGACCCTAAAAACATCAAGCATATCATCATCTCACACCAAATAAATTCGTACATATTTTTAAAAAAAATCAAAAACAACATCATCTCACACAAAATCGATTCATACATATTTTAAAAAAAAATCAAAAATAGTAGCAATTACTCATTCTCCTTTTACCCATTATCCCTCCCTCTTACATACTTTCACCATATCAACAAAAAATTTGTACATAAACAAAGCCAAATATACAATAAAACCATAAAAATGACCACCAAAACAAAATTGAGGTGGCTACGCCTATACCCGTTTTTCCTAGCTTCAAAATACTTGATGATGAATGTTGATTGAAAGTTTATTGTGTCCTTTATATTATACTTGAAGCTTACTTTAATCCAATGATTAGGTATTCTAGGATTTGAGGATGAAATTTCAATAATAGAAAGAAAGAAAAGAGCTTTTGGAGAGAGAAGAGTGGTGTTAAACTTTGGTGGCTACAAATGATTTTCTTTCTTACTCTTTCACTTAAAAACACAAAAGTCATATCCTAACAGCCTTTAAAATTTTCAGTGCCCCTCTCCCCTCTCTTTATGTCTTTATTTCATTGTTAATTGAGCTCATAAGAGACTTCATTAAGCTAGGTCTAGGTCTATCTCAAATTTTGTGCCAATTTTATCAATAAAAATTTTAATGTTTTGCTTAAATTTCATCAACAGGCCTTTTATGTATAGTTATTTTAATTATCTATCTCTTTTATTTAATAATTAATTTAATTAATCATACATTCATTATTTAATATTTATATTTCTAAATTGATTATTTTTTCTTACAATTCCTTTAATAGCTAATTAAATAACTTAATTAAATTAATTAATTAATTTCTATCTAGTTCTCTTTCTAAACTTAATGTAATAAAAATAAATTTTAATTAATTTTAATAATCTTAATTTTAAATCACTAAGCACCTTAGAATGTTTAATTTCACTAATTATAAATCTTACTAACTTTTTAGTAAATCCTATGTGTAATTAAAATTCTAATTTTGGATTTTAATTAAAACATCCAAATATTAATTAGCTTAATTATCAAGTAGAATTACTAATTTGATTAAGCTTAATTTTAGTTTAATTAATTTTATTAGGATTAAATTTATTAACTAATTAATTTGAAGTTTAAGACTCTAATTATTAAGTTTAGATTAATTTTGTTTTTATTTGCTAAATTGTCTTTAATGAGTTGACTTGTCAACCCATTTACCTTAAATTTTGTTTACTAGAGTTGATTGGACTTTGACTTAGATTAAGGCTTGATCATGTCTTAATCAAAATTTTCTTAGTCAAATCCTTTAGTTTATCATGTTTCTCTATCTCTTATTTAATTACTTTATGCTTAGTGATTTAATTCACTATTTTTTGAGCTATTATGCCATATATAATTATTATTATCACTATTATTATTTTTAATATTAGTAAAACAAGAAATTCAAACTCACGTACTTGGAAAATACGATTACTTAAACATAAATTACCAAACAAGAAGTATTTCACACTTATCTCAAACAACAATGAAAGAAAAAAAAAACTAGTGAGTAAGACATATTTATAAGTGATGGCCCTACAAAGCCCTATTGGCATAATCTTTAAAGATCGTTAGATCAACAACCATCAACGAGTGTGATTTCATGACGATTAACATGCCAAATCACTAAACGACATTAGGAATTTAAAAGGATATTTAACAAACACACATTTCAAGATATTGAGTGATGACGAGGAACATTAATCATCTTCTTCACCTTTGGTAACTCGAGGCTTATGGGCATGTAGATTAGTAGGATATGCTAGCCATGTTCCACAACAAAGACATCAAATGCAATGGTTGAATAGTTTTCAACATTAATTTTTGACCATCGAGAATTGGTTAGACGTGAGGATGATATTAAAAGTTCATTACCGACACCATCTCAACACATTAAAACTATTTTAGTAAAAAGATTATTTTGTTAAATTTAAAAAATGGTAAACCCAACAACATTATATCCTCAATGATTGATTGATAATCAAGTAATCATTAGGCAAGACCCATGGATATTTAAGCCCATAAAAGATATATAAATATGGTTAAATCCCCAAGGTAAAGGATTGTTCATTCTCAATATTACATTCATTTATTATATTTCAAAGATTTGCTGACTTGAGCATCAAAGTGCCTTTGCAAATACCCACCATCTCAGTTTAGTGGAGTATACAAACAAGAAGTTTTAGGATTTCGAGAAGGGAAAATTACTTTTGCACCTTTATGCACATACAACACCAACAAAATCACAAAATATCAGAGACCATTGTTCATGCCAAAAGGTTGACACTAATGGATATTTAATATCGACAAATCTACGACCTTAAGGCCATTGTTAACAAAGTTGACAATAAGAGATAGTTGTTTAATAAAAACAACTTAGTTCCATAAGTAAGCGCTAACATAATTTTTAATATTCTAAATTTCAAGTATAAGAAATAAACTAAGAGGAAGCCCATATTAGGATCCTATCAAGGTTTGGTCGAATAAAATACACCCTAAGAGTTATCATTATTATTATTATTAGGCTTAAATAACCTTTCAATCACTATAAAATAGGATTTTTTTTTATTTTAGTTCGTTGAAGTTTTTTTGTTTTAATCCTTAAAGATTTAATTTTTTTTTAGTCTCTACTTTCAAGTAAAAGCATTATTTGATGACATAACAACAACGTTAGCAATTTATTGATTTGTCACATAATCAAAGAGTCTTACAAGACAACTATAAATATAGTTTTTAAAATAAATTGTATTTTTAAATATATCATCTATTCAAAATAATTGATGACATAAAACTAGTTAGTGAGGTGTTTAAAAATACAGTTTACCGAAAAAAATATTTGTAATTGTCTTGTAAGAATCTCTATTGACGTGGCAAGTCAATGGACTGTTATCATCACTATTATACCATTGTTTAACATAAGGACTAAAAAAATCTCTAAAAGACTAAAATCAAAACAAAAATCTTTAGAGGACTAAAAAAGATTCTACTCTATAGGGATCAAAATGTTATTTAAGCCTTATTATTATTATTATTCATGTTGTTACTATCATTAATATTGTTATTATGATTGTTGATGTAGTTATTATTAGTATTATTATTATTATTAGGCTCGTTATTATTAATAATATTGTGGTGCTAGAATACAATGGAAATGAGCTAATAATAACTAAAGAAAGGAACCAAGGCTAAAAAAGAGACTAAACCCACACATGAATTATGATATGTGGATGGAAGAAGAAAGTTTAGGTTTAATTTTCAGAAAATGGAAGGAAGAATATAAAAGTGGAAAAAAGAGAAGACGAAGGAGAAAGAAACGGAGACAATGAGCTTTAAAGACCTAAGCCTAAATTTATTTATGTCTTCCTCAATGCGAGAGTTTCCTCTGCCATTCCCTATCGTATTTATTATTGTCTTTTCTCGTTTTACCTTACCTATTATACCCAAAGTTATAGATTTGATGGGATTTGGAGAGATGGTGACTAATTATGGAGTTCTTGGTATTGTCTTAGAGTTGAATTTGGGAATAATAAACTTATGAACCCCAACTTAGAGATTTAGTATTTTCAATAGATTACATGATTAATGGGGTATTTTGTGTTAATTTGATGTTTAGAAACTTAAAGAATCATTTGTGGATTTTTTTAGGGTGATCTTAGATGGTTGGGTAGTCATCTAAGCCATGGGAGTTGCAATTTTTTGAATAACTTATGAAGTTGTAGAATTCATTTTGGCTTAAAGAAAAGTAACCTTTTGGTGGAGGAAACCCATCTCACTAAGTGAATAGTGGATCATAGAAAGTTTAATTTGTTGAGTGATATTGTTTTGTTGTGCAAGAAATAAGTGTGGTTGAGTAAAATGCAACAGAATTAGTGAACTTACCTAGCTTCTTAGAGATGCTTGTAATGTCCAAGGCTTGAGATGTATGTAGGGTGGGTGCTATAAGGAAAATAATGTAAGTTAAGAATATTGAGATGTTTAGTGAAATTAATATATGAATCTATGTCATGAGATGTGTAGGATCTTTTAGTAAGTGTCATGAGATGTGTAGGATCTTTTAGTAAGTGTTAAAACATATACATTATCTCTATGTTTTGAGATAGTGTCTTAAGGATGTTTATTATTGATTGAATGTAAGAATGTTCCCTTCCCTTACTAGGAACCTTTGATTGTTTGAGGTACTTAATATTACTTATTATGTGAATATGTGCACTGCCAAATATGAGACTACATATTATGGTCAAAGTGTTATGATTATATATCATTGTATTGGGTGACGTAGCTTATGAGCGGTGAAAATGGGCTCACTTGTGTGTAAAGGAAAGTTTAGAAGGACACTTGTGAGCACTAGTTGTGTTAGACATGCATAATAGCATTTGAGAGGTTTGTAATGGTGAAATGTAGCTATGAATTTGGATAATGAAGGTTTTGCTATGGGTTTATCTTAGACCTTGGGAATGAATAAAGTCTTGGTGTAAAAATCCCAATAACTGATGTTGATCCTATAAGTTAGGGTGTACTTAGAAAGTTGATTAGTCACCTTAACTAGTTATTAAAGGACATCATCTTTGGTAGTGTGTCTTAGGTTGAAGGAATCAAATATCGATGAAACTTCTTATGACTAAGCATGTGCTCCTAAACTACTTTTAAGATTGGGATTGGTACCACATGTGCATGGGAAGTATAACATAACATATGCGTTTTGTTGTTATGAAATGTGTTGAATTATAATGTAATGTAGTTGTGTATAATGTGTTATATCTATTATTGACATTAGGTTGAATGTGCATGATAAGATAATTGTGTAGCATGAATTGATGTTTAGGTCACTATTAGTTGGTCATTGTATTTCCTTCTTGACATATAAAACAAGGTGTTTGTTTGTTAATCATGCAAAAGGAATATCATTAGAAGTTAAGGATGCTTTGTGCTACCTCATGGGTGAGGGAAGTGTCACTCCTTATGGTAGGGTTGTATGATCCTAGTTGGATAAGGATAGTTATGAATAAGAAAATGAAAGAGTAAAATTTTAATTTAATGTAAAAAGAAAGTATGATCTTAGGAAGAGGGGTGAAATGGAATATATTAAAAGTAACCTAAGGCTTTATCAAGCTTAAGCTTTAATAAAGTAGATAACTCAAAGTACCATGTAAAGGAAGAGTCTAAGTAGTAATGGATTAGCCGAGTAGAGAGAGAATCATGATAGAAAAAGTTAACAATAAGAGCAAAAGTATAGGATGATAATGAGGATAACTAGTACGATAGTTATAAGAAAGGTTAAGGAGCTAATGAGAGACGTTGAAAATTGAAAGGAACATATCCAACCATAGGTGTGAATGAATTGTTAGAAACTTGGTGAGGGTAAAGCCATGAAAGATAAGTAAAGATAGTTGGTTTGGTAGAAAATTCAAACTTATCTATAGAGTCCTTAAAGCATGTTTTGAGACATTATATCTTGTATCCCTTTAAGTTCATTTTTTCTTTTAAGAAATAGATAGGGGTATGTGTTAATAGAGCTTGGAGCCAAATGCATGAAATAGTTACGTTGTCTTATATTTTCCTTATGTTTTGTACGACACCTTAACGTGATAGATGATTTTTGTTGACCTATACTATGTTTTAAGTTTCATTTTGATGTAATATAATGCTTATGTTAAGGGCAGCTTTCACACAACATTTTTTATTTTAAATTTTCACTTTCTTATAAATCTATGTGTAGTTATAGTAATTCTCTCTAGATTGTTACATAAGGGACTAAAACAAAAATAAATTGTCACTAGTATGTTTCTTCAATTTTTTTTTTGAAACATAACTCATTTTCTATTTATTCTCTATCTGTTGTTAGAAAAACCAAGACCAAAATGAAAATGTCACTACTATCTCCATCTTCATCCTTATCACTATGAAAACGTTCACCACCAGTCGCAACCCTCGTTGTTGAGAATCCATACTCCAAAACCTTTCACTATATAAAAAAAAAAAAGAATAAGAAAACTTGGAAGAGTAAGAAAAATCAATAGATGAACAAAAAAACCAAAACCACTTACATGTTACTTTGCCATTGTCTCTCTCTACCACCAAAATTCAAAAATACTATATGGTAATCAACAAGTTCTTATAACATCAACAAAATAATATGAAATATTTAAATACATATAAAATTGAGAGATTAAAAAATTGAGTTTTGACAACTTATTTCCATTGAGAAGTCAAAAAGTCAAGAATGTAAAGATAAATGGACAAAGAGATTAATTAATTAAAGCCTTTTTTTTCCTTTTCATAATTATCTAAATCTTTTAGGTCTCTCTTAACCCTATGTTTTAGACCATCACTCCTCTAAATTAAGTTAGGGTTGTCCCTAGGCAAAAAAAAAAAAAAGGGTAAAGCAAGAGTGTTGTTTTATACTCAAATTACCAACAATGATCTAGCCATTGCTTATTATTAAAAAAGTATTATTTTAAAAAAAATTATTGTTTAACATTAGCATACCACCATCACTAAACTTAAACTGCTATTAAATAGTTTATTGTAGTGTAATAAATACTTTTTATTCTTATTTTTGTAATTATTGTTACTAGTAAAAATTGATTTTACTAATTTCTAGATCATATACTCGTTTGATGAATGGATAAATTGTGAAGAAAAATAATTTTTTGTGTATATATATAAAACTATTTATATCTTTTTTAATTTTTTGTTATTAAAAAAATAATATAAAATTAATCAAATTTTATGTAATAATAAAATTAATTGACACTTATCTACATAATAAAATAAATATTAAAATTTAAAATCTTTATGTAAGTGATTTAAGGTAATTTAAATAAGATCATATATTAAAATCATTGATTTAAAGTAATTTGTGTTAATAATATTTAAGAAAATCTATTAAAATATTTTTTAAATCAATTATTTAAGTTGTTGTAATAAATATGATAAACTATATAACACCTACTATAGACAAGTATTATAAAAAAATATACCATGATCTATTAAATTAAATTAATATATAAAATCTTTTTACTATACTATATAAAATATGATTGTATATTCATAATTCACTCTACATGATAATAATTAATTTATATTTTCAATAAGATCATTTTATTATTTATTGATTTTTAAAATTTATTTATTTATGTATAATTTTTAAATATAATAATTACTTGATTATAAATGAGTTTAATATTTTTAATTTACACACAAACCAATTTATGTCAATAATCTTTCTATTAATTAATATATAAATATATAAATATAAATATAAATAGTATATATTATGCATAATAAATATATTATAATGAAATACCATTGATATTTTGACTATTGAGAGAAAATTAATTGTTTAAAAATTATTCTTTTATCTATGAAAATAAATATAAATATAATATAAGGTTAAAAATATTATTTTGTTATTTTTTTATTATTATTTTTAAATATAATAATTACTTTATTATAAAATGACTTTAATACTCTTAATTTAGACAAAAAAAAATTAAAATTACCAACTTATACCAATAATTTTTCTTTTAGTTCATATATAAATATAAATAATATATTTAATGCATAATAAATATGCTACAATGAAATACCATAATACCTTAACTTTTGATGAAAAATTACTTGTTACCAAAATCTTTCTTTTATATATACAAAAATTTAGACAAAAAAAAGTTAAAAATTCCCAACTCATACCAACAACATTTCTATTAATTAATATAGAAATATAAATAATATATTTAATGCACAATAAATATTTTGCAATAAAATGTAATTAATAGTTTAACTTTAGATGAGAAATTAATTACTCCAAAAATATTTCTTTTATCTATATAAAAGATATTTAATGCATAATAAATATGTTGTAATGAAATACCATTAATATCTTAACTTTAGACAAAAAATAAATTGTTCCCAAAATTTTATTTTAGATATATAAATATTTGAATATAAATATAAATAGTATATATTATACATAATAAATATATTATTGTGAAATACTTTGATATCTTAATTATGAACAGAAAAATTCATTGTTTCAAATACTTTTCTTTTATATATATATATATAAAGTATAAATATAATATAAATTTTCAAAAATATATTTTATTATTTATTTATTTTTCATTATTTTTTGAATATAATAATTACTTTACTATAAAATGATTTGATACTCTTAATTTAGGCAAAAAAAAATTATCAACTTATGCCATCAATCTTTCTTTTAATTAATATATAATATAAATAATATATTTAATTCATTCCAATAATACCATAACTTTAAATGAAAACTAATTGCTCCCAAATCTTTATTTTGTATATTTAAAGATGTTTAATGCATAATAAATATGTTGTAATGAATACCATTAATATCCTAAATTTAGGCAAAAAAAAATTATTCTTAAAATCTTTCTTTAATATATACCAAGAGAGT
>JAMLFT010006285.1:0-16286 GCA_026544285.1 Pachyrhizus erosus
AAAAAATTCCTATAAATTCTTTTTCCTATTATCTTTATTTCTGTAAGGTTTAGAGTCATAAATAAAATATTTTTATATAAGTTTTTAATTAATTAAATTTTAATATTTATTTAAAAATTAGAAAAATAATCAGAAAAATTTTATTTTTTTCATTTTCATATTCTTCTATCCTTATTCTAATTTTCTGAATTTTTAAGTTTCTAATTTCTCATTCTTACATATTTTTAATTATTTAAAGTTTATTTTATTTCTAATTTGCTAACTATTTTTTCTATTTACATTTAAAAGAATAATATTTCTATTTATTTGGAAAAATGGGATGTTACACCCACAAACTTGGCGCCTCTATTCCCCCAAGGACTTCCATAACCTGCGTATATTCCTCAAGTACCTACTGTAGTCAACCCATTGCATTCCTCCAAATCTTGTATCTCACACGAATATTATCGGTTACTTCCTGCCTTCTTTCGATCAAGTCTTCAGGTACAAGATCCAACTCACATCCTCTGATGTGAAATCCCGTCTCATATCAAACATTTCATTCATAACTATGTCAATTGACCAATTTATCAACCATCTTGGCTCTTTCTAGTCAAAGATCTTTGGCTCTTTTTAGTCAGAGATCATTCTGCGGGAGGGGTCATTACATCATGGAGACTTATCAAACTTTACATAATTCCTATCTATTATCGTAGGGTTTATCATTTGAGTTTTTACCTTTTAAGGATAAATATAGGACATTTCTCAATCAAACAAATCATGTTAAAGAATGAATTCAATAATAATATTAATAGTCATAGCACACACATCATCAAGATGGATTATAAGAATAACTTTATAGTCATAGAGTTTAACTAAAAGTATAAGTATATTAACAAGTGTTATCAATTTATATTATAAAAGGTATTTTAGTAATTTCACTTGTCTTTTTTAAGACTATATTTGTAAGTTTCTTTACATATCATATGTAATTAATAGTTAGTACCCATTTAATATAAAATGAAATATTATAATTTTTAGTTGAAGGTAGTTTGGTAACTTTCCCATGACAAAGGGTATTTTGGTAATTTTTTTATTAAAAAGGGTATTTTGGTCATTTTATCTCTTAAAAATTTCATTTCTAATTTAACACTCCTATTAAAACAATTTTCTAGGGTATACAACCTATTGAATCAAGAAAATTGCTAAAAATTTCAAAGTTTCTAGAAGAAAAAAGACCAAGGGTATTTTGGTCATTTCCATTAAAAGTTTAATTTGAAAAATTTCTATCACATTTGATTTTATCAATATTGTTATTTTACTTAGTATTGTACTAAAACTACCTTATTATCAATTTCCTAAATTAAAATAATAAAAACAATAAGATTTTTTTCAACCTAGGGGCATTTCGATAATTTCCACCCTAAGGGCAAAATGATCTTTTGACCATGTACATCTTCTTCATCATGTAGCAAAGTACTTTTAGGCTTGAAAATCATTTTCTACCTCCCAATTTCTTCCCTTCTCCTTATGCTAGGTTGGTTTTATCAAATTTGAATCACATAAAGCTAAAATCAATCAATTTTGTAATCCATTTTCACTAGGATTCAAGCAATTTTGAATACACAAAATAAGAACAAAACGTGAATTCTACTCTGGATTAATTTTTGAATTCCTTTAACAGTTCTGGGGAATTTTAGGCCTAGAATCATTTGAATAATAATAACGAGGTTTAGTTAACTTAAAATTTTATCAGAAATAGCCTAAACAAGTAGAATTGATTTGCTTCGAATTCAAAATTATGAGATTTTAGGTTCGATTCATTTTTGGTGAATTCCTTCATCTCAAAGTGTTAAATTTTCATAAATTCAAATTCAAACAATCGAGAACTATTCTAGCAATCAAAATTGAAGAAAAAGCAACTCCTTTTTCCTCAATTTAAACTTTCCAACGATGATTTTGTAGTTTTTGGCGTTGCTCTAGCGACCTTCCAATAATGTGATTCCCTCGTTATTTCTTTTGATTTCTTTGACAAAATTGAAGCTCAAGTTATTTTGAAACTACTTGAATCAAAATTAACCAAGGAGGATGAGAATTCAAAGAGAATTTCAAAGAAGAAAGGCTTCAAATGGATGCTTTGAAATGTTGAACCAGCAACGTTTATATAGCCTCTCCACCACCCAACTTATTTTATTCATAGGAGCTAACCTTATGTGTGTTGAGTAAGAAGAGCTCGAATGGTAGGCTAGGCGACTATTGGCATGGGAGAAACTCGAGGTTGAAGATAAATGTGCCATGACGGTTTAAGGGGACCAAGGAAAGGATATATGCTTTTTATTTTGTTAAGTTACCAGCGATTGACCTAGCAGTCTAATTGACAATCACTTATTCTCCTCTCTTCAGTTCCTTAAGGGGTACGGGTTCGAATCCTATCTTCCCTCCTTTTCTTACTTCAGCTTTTATTTTTCCCATTTATTTGGGTGTGATAATACATATATTATTTAGAGCGCTTAATTGTCACCCAAGACACCTAGCCTAGGTGGTAGCGCATTTTGCTACTACCCCACCTGGACTTGGGTTTGACCCTTGCTTAGTGCTTTTCGCTTTTTCCCTTTTTTTTCTATTTTTCTTGCCAAAAGCCAGAGAAAAACTGCATCTCTATAAACAGAGCACAAGTGCAAAGTGAATATAACTACAACAAACAACCAAATTGTAGCTATTATGAAAAAAGATTAAAATAATAAAGGAAAAAAGGATAACTAAACATGACAAGTTACTAATGTATGCCACAAAGAAGGGTATCTTCATTAATTAAAACTAACTTAGCCCATAACATCTAGTAGAGAATATGCCAACCTTTCATGAAGTTCTTAACAAATATTTATCTAACAAGTAATGTGTACTGTTCAAATAATTGAATTAGACCCTCTTAAACCTTCACAACTTGTTTGAAAGGAGAAATATATATAATTTTTTTTATTTTCTTAATGAGATCCAAAAGAAAAAACTCTGTCTCCCCCCACTCCAAGTTGGCATGAAATTCGGTATGAGGAGAGAAAATCTCTTTTTCATTCTTTTTAGTTTCTTAAAAACAATTTTTATAACATAACAAATTAAAAAATAAATAATTTTATGCTAAGAAAAAATAATGATGTAAAAGTTTTAATTTTTTGAATTAAATTTATATATTTTAAATTAGCATAAAAATGTTTTTCAAAAAGTTTATTTATTTTTCACTTTCTCTTCCACTCAACCCATGTTGTAAAATTGGCTCGGTCTGGCCGTTTTGACTAGTTGAATTGGAAATCAGACTGATACCTTCTTCAGTTATTGGATCGTTTAAGTTATTAACCAATAATACGTCATCAAATCGTGATGTGACTCAAATCGTATAAAACTCAGACTCACCGCATAAATTTTAATTTGGCCATCACATTTTCCTAAACTTGACCACTTCACATGCTGAGTTATGCTGTACAAATATAAATATGTATATTCTTAATCCTATAATTTTTTATAATATATAATTTTAATTTATATGATTCCATTAATCATTGATCCATTGCTCTAACAATTTTATTGAGTTAATGATTGGTTCAGTTTTAATAATACTGGACTCAACCAAAAATAAGCAGAGAGAAATTTCTCCACCTTTTCCCTCTTGTTTCTATCTATCTATACAATACAAGTTTTCTACTCTATGTATCTTTTAAGTGCAATTAACATCTTCAAAGAAAAAAAACCTTCAAAATTGTATTTTACTTTTTCATCAATTTGATAGTTCTTTCTCTTTTTTTTTTCCATCTTAAACAATAGAAGCATGTTTAATATACAAATCTAAGCATGTTTAATGGCAAAGAAAGTTTAACAGTAGTCACTTGTTCTGACAATTTAAGTATTAGAACTTTACAAGCTAGTTTGCATTTAGCATTTACTAAGTGCATCATTTGAAATTTTTTTTATGCATTTCTTATATTCAACTCCATTTTTTATGACTTTAGGATGTAAGTTCAGTTTGAAAAGGAGCACTTATGCATTAATTTTGTTGTCCTCCATTGAAAATATTGTTTTCTTAAAACCGTGATTTTCAATTCTTGAAGTGAAGTTTCTCATAGACCTAAGGGTTTTGTTTAAAAGTATTAAATATGATGCTTTTGTAGTTTTTTTAAGGTAATTAAAAGGTTTTGGTAGAAAAGAAAGTAACTAAACGGATTTTGATTATTTCCCCCCCAATTATTATCTACCAAAAAAAGCAACAACAATAAAGAGAACTAGCTTTATATTTGATTATCCAAATTTAGTCTTCATTTAAGAAGAATGGAAAGGTAGATAAATTATAGTTTTTTAGTATCTATATTTAATTAAAATTTGATATATTTGAAATAAGGGTGATATGGAAACAATAATGTTATACTATTTTACTCACTTTTCAAGCAATATAATTAAAACTTTATTTCATTCTATCATAAAGTATTTTAAAATACTGGTTTCATTTCATTATATGTTGTTCCATTCAATTCATCACAAGGTATCAAAACATAGTTTAAGAGATACATTTACATTAAAATGTATTAATAAAATAGCACATTTTGTTCTCAACAATTTTAGAGTTATCGAAGACTTGAGATTGATCATTGATTAATATTCTCAGTTTTTAATCTTACATGTTTTTCCTTGAGTGTCTTGAATTTTTCTAAGAAAAATCTTGTATGAAATTAGCAAATTTTTTCTAGAGATTTTGATACTCTTTAGAATATTGAAAAATATAATCAAAAGCCTTTTAAAGTTGAAGAAATTCAAGAGTTATCTCATTTGATTGTGTTTGATACTCTTTTCCCAATAGATTATAGACGATTTGTCAAGACATTAGATCTATTGTCTCTAGAGATGGATAAATGGATAAAAGACTTGTGAGGCGATCAACATAACCTGCAATCCATGTGAGTATGAGCTCTCAATTTTGAAACTCGTTTAAAATGTAAGCTATTTTATTCATCCTGTTTAGCTTGCAGGTTAAGTAGGTATACTGGCAAGCTCTACGGGCTCCTTTGCAAGCTTTTAGAAATTGATCGAAGAGGTAAGGAAGACAGAAAAAAATGAAGTATGTATAAAAAATTGATTACTAGGATTTGAAGTGAAAGGTAAAAAACTTTATATTTAAATATTTTATATGGTTGGTTGTATTGATCATATTTTTATTTAGATATGACGTGGATGTGGTGAGACAATTGAAAATTTGTTTTGATTAGACAAATATTTTATATTTAGTTTAAATTTAAATATTAATTTTTTCTTTAATGTGAGTCGTGTACTTACTTGTTTACTTACAAGCTATGTGGGACGGGTGCAAGTCGCAAAAAATGGAGTCCGTTTAATTTTACAAACTAAATGGAGGGACTTAAATAGGTGAAAGCCTAAACAGATGAATTACCTGTTTACCCAACTTTAATTGTCTATTTATCTTGCATTTCAAACAACTCATACCGATGAAGAAGCAGGTTGATCTTGACCAATTTAACTTGATGTATGCCTTCATGAATTATTGCTAGTTTGTCTCATATCTCCTTTGCTCTTCTACAACCATAAATTTTATCATACTCTGATTTCCTAAGTGCAAAAGTAATGAGAAACTTTGCCTTATAATTGAGTTGAACATGAGATTTCTGGTCATATGTCCAATGTTCTTTAGGAATTTTGTTTCCTTTATCATCAATTGTGTGTAAGGTCCATTCTCCACAATATTCTATGAGTTCATATGAGTAGACTCCAAAAAAGTCTCATTTCATGCTTCCTGTAATAACAAGTATTTTTTTCCTTATTTAATGAGAGATAAGAAAAAAAAAACATTAAAGAAATAAAAGCTTTTATTTCTTGTTATTTAATTGGATAGAAAATGAAAAGCTATGCTTATGTATGAAATAATGAATGTGAGAAAAGTGAAAATTGCAAGGAGTGAACTTAATATACAACATGATGCTATCCTTATCTTATATCTTTGTATATACGTGGAAATAATATTTTTTAGAGTCGACAATTTTTTTATTTGTTATTCATGCATCTTATTTGCTTATATATGTTTACTTGCCTTAATTTTTTTTATTATCAACGATGCCTAAGCTCAAAAAAAGAAAATTACATCATAACTAAAGTAGGAGTAAAGACTCCTAAAACATCATAACTGTTGTGCAGATGTTGATATCTAACCACACAGACAAAACTCCTTTCGAGTTATTGGTTTTCTTTAGTAGGAGAAAAAAAGATACAATGAGATCATGGAACCCACTTTAAACCCACTTCATTTAAATTTCATAACACATTGTGTCTTTCTCTCCTCTAGTGAAAAAATTCAACATTAGACAGGATTTGAATTTCTAACTACACTGTCTTCAATATCGCTTGCCAAATTAGCTAATAAATTCACAAATCTATTTGATTCTCGATATACATGACACATTTTTACTTTTCAATCTGTCTATAGTAATTTTCTAATAGCGTTGTAACTCTTACATTGAGCCAAAATATACTTCTCTGGTCTCAGCGGACGAGAGAAATGATTATCATAAATCTGTTTAATTTTATGAATAAATAGTATATGTATTTGTAAATGTTTATATTTGTAAATATTTTCTACATTGTTACTTAATTATAAATTATTATGTATAATTATTTTATTAATATTTATAATAGTTTTGTTAAAAGTCATATTAAAATAATTTTTTACTATTTCACAGTTTAAAAATTTAACAATTTGAAATAAGTTACATATGGAGAGAAACATGTAAGGCTGTCGCACTGTAACCCCCATGCTAAAGTCTACTTTTATTATAAAATAATTGTTGAGTCAAAAGTTTTTTCATTTTTCAAATATTTTATGTTATTATAATTATATTGTCATTTCAATCACTATAAACGCGATTCTGTAATCGATTTCCGTACCTGCTTCAAACACGCGTTAAATGTGCTAAAAATATGGCCAGCCAAATTACATTATGATTGTTTTACTTAATTCTAATTTTGTTTTATCTATATATGTTAATCCTAAAATGCCTCTCTTTCTCTTTATATGGACCCATTAACTATGTAGACTTTATCTCCTTCTGGACAAATTAAAAGCACTGTAAAACGAATCAAACAATAATTGCCATTTAATAATTCGTGCAAAATGGTATGATTTGGACATACAAGATTCTAAACTTCTTTTAGTATAAACATCCTTTTACCTTTGAAATAAAAACAAAACATATCATCCCCTCTTGGGTGTAGTGATAGCAAACGACAATGACAGGAAATGTGTGAAAATAGATACTTGGAAACCTCTATGTATCATACATGCACAAACTCTCAAATCCTATGTATTCATTCCTTTGAATCTTCAAGATCATGTTTGATATGCCAACTCCACCTATAGAAAGGCATAGAAGTGAAAGCTATGTAAGACAGCTGTAGATTCTCACAAGACCAATCAAATAAATTGAAAAGCTCTATTTGGATAAACTGTTTAATAAATACTTATAGAAAAAGAAAATAAAAAAATAAAAAGAACTAAACTTCTCCCATAAGTTAAATTAATTTATGTACAAGTAAAAATCAACTTTTAAATATGTAAAAGAGCCTTTATATATTGAAATGCATAAATTTATATTTTTATATTTTCTTCCATAAGTACTTATTAAAGAAATTTATTCAAACATAGCAAAAGTTTAAAATGCAAAATCTAATAGACCATAACAGCATAAACACTAACCCAATGCAATTGCACTAACAAATATTGTGAAGGCCAAGACAAAAATAATTAAAGAAGCCCTTTGGAAGATATTCACAAGCTTGTCAATCAGATGCTGTCCTAGGAATGCTGCAATGGCAGCCACAAGGGTAAGGAAAAGAGCTGCAAAACAGGATGAAAAATGCATATAAGTTACTTGAACTTTATGCTGCCTTTGAAGATCATTCAGAAAGAAAAAAAAGGGCAAAATGTGAAGTTTAATTTTACCATAAGGAACAGGAAAACGATTCAATAGGTAATATTGTATAACAGATAAAGATGATGAGTACATCATTCCATAAGTGGCTGTGGCACTTGCTACCTGCACAATCATGAAAATAACAAGATAACTATATTTCCTTCAATTTATATAATGATGATAGAATAGGGCCATAGAAACTGCTACTAGAACTCACCTGGGGAGCAATTCCCACTTCTAGAAATAAAGGACCCATGACAAATCCAGAACCTGTACCAAGAAGTCCACCAACAATTCCAGCTAACAGAGAACTAATGCAAGCTAGAAATAGATGGTGCAATGGCCAATGTGTGTGTTGAGCTCTTGCGGATCTCCCTTGATACAGGGCTCTTGCTTGGTACAAAAAAAATCCTACAGTAATTGGTATCTACAAAACAAAAAGTGATGCCTCCATATAATAAGTAATTGCCAATTTGCCACATTTGAGATTAAAGCCCCATTGGATATGTAATTGGTTCAATTCTATTGCTCTCATGCACATCCACTAATATTTGGGACAACACAAAAAGAAAGGATACTAGTTGGTTTACCTGTGACAAAATAAGTATCCAGTATGTGACTGAACAGGAAACTGTATAATTCTGTCAAAAGAGAATCCCTTTATATGATTAGTTGAAATAATTATACTAGAAATAAAGGAGGAATGGAATGCAAGTTCTACTAATTCTACCAGCAGAAAAAGAAAATTACTTTGGCAATCTGTAAGACAACGAATGCGAACCAGACGCAGAAAATAAGATCAAACTCCTTCCAATAAATGTTGCCAAGGATGCTCACCTGCATGCATAGTTGCATTCCTTTATGGCATTTAGTGATTGATTCAGATGATGTAAAGAACAAGAGAGTACAAATGTATGCCAACCTCAGCTTTTCTAGTGTCCTTTTCAGGCGCTTCATCTGGACAACCTGGAAGGTACTTGTATCCCTCTTCCCCACTGCAAGTAGCTGGAAGAGAAGGTCAATGGCATATACATGGTTAAATTACAGGTATACATTGAACTTGTGTCTTGTGACCATGTGAAATCTTTATATGAGAAGAATCAATACATAAACTCACCAGTAGACTCTGAAAGTTTGATAGTCTCCTGAGATTCCAAAATATTGAAAAGAAAGGCAAGATTAGAATTGCAATTGTGCTTGCACAAACTCAAGCCTGTCACTGTTTATTTTGACATAGGCCTTTTTAGTCCTGTCTAACTTAAAAATCTATTTAAATGCCCTATTTTGTAATAAGGAATTTAATTAAGTTAACAGCTTATTTTTAAATGGGCTAATGGATCAGAATCTTCAAAAACCCCATTAAGTATATAATTTTAAAACATCTAAGTCAACACATTCATAATCATAGTTACTAGAGATATGGGTAGACATTCCACTATTTTTATTATAAACCCAATACTTCTTCTGAAGATAAACCCGGTATGCAGTATGCAAGGTTATTGAGTGAACCAGGTAACTATATTCCTAATTTCACTAAGCATGATTGGGAAATTCCATGCACCAACTAAAACTCTGTAGGCTGTTGCTCAAGTGTAAGGTCACCTGAACCTTAACACTAGAGCTATGTTTGCTTCTCCGTTCAAACATTGGTAGCACGAATTCCAATGCATTTGAATGAAGTTACGAAGGATTTGCTTTCATAAAATTACTTTTGAAAGTGTTGAACGGTACCCCAAACAGGCACTAAGTTTGTAGCACTTACCTTTTTCATTTTGGTTTCCTTTTTCCATGTGTCAGCACCGTTGAAGAATGCTCTGATTGATGTCACTGCAAGGCCCAATATAGCAAGTTAATCATATTACTGAGTGAAATATTAAGTGAAGTACAAATCTTCTACCGTTACCTATACATAGAATAATTAGAAGAATTGTGACCATCCAATCAGCAAATATAACACTTAAAATAACTCCTATGCTGATTCCAAGCATGAGGGTGGGTTGGATAAGCAGCATTAAATCATAGTCAATAACAGGTTCATCAAGTGTGGGATGCCTTTGCTTCAAGCAGAAGAGTACAGCTGAGATTGCTGCACCTGTGACCATACCTGAAATAATAAACACAGTTTATGGCAAAACACTCAACACCATTTCAGTAATACACTGACTAGTTTATAAACAAGTAGTTTCTTCCAGGAATGCAATAATTAGCAATATCAGCATCATGTTTAAACAGAAAAAAGCTTACACTTCGAAATAGCAACTGCTGATTTTGGATCAAACCCAATAATCAGGATTAGCATTGGCACAAAGATGCCGCCACCACCAACTCCCCCTACACTTCCAAATGCCGCTCCCAGGATTCCAATCAAGGTTCCAACAACAATTCTCCATCCAAATTCCATTTCCTATTCATAACTGAGTAATCAAATTTGGTGTTTCTCAATTCCGGAATTCAGATAAGTGATTGGAAAAGATTACACATGTCTATCTCCTAACCCAATAGATCTATAAAACATGTTTATCTTAAGACTGACATATCAAGACCCACGTATATCAAGTGTTACTTATCTTATAATGCATAAAAACATTATATTCCAAGGAAATGACTCCCTTGTTAAATCAAAGAACTTCCCTAGCTAATCAAACTAAGATGTGAGGAGTGATTCATGAAGAGAAACAATGTAATGGAAAGAGATGACATGCAATGTGATGGATGAAGAAACTTACTGGCCACACATGTTGATAACCCCAATGGCTCCATATGAATTCCAAAGCTTTGATATGGTAAGAAAATGATTGTGCTTCATTTGTCCTAGATACTTCATCACTTTTAGTACTTGTTATAGCAGAAATGAAGACACAAAGCAGCAAAAAATTGAAGGAAAAGATAGCCACATTTCTCATGATCAACCCGCCAATTTACTCCTGCAAAAATGGAAGGAAAGCCAGAAGATGGGTGGGAAAAAAACACGCACTTGTTAATTGGTTGAAAAATGTGACAGCTAAGAAATGGAAGGTTATTCAACTAAGGAGGTAGTATATTTTGAAATGTCAAAAGCTTCAAGGAAATTGACACTTGAAAAAGGCTTATATGTGATTTAAAAATATGTATTGCTCTGTATGGACTCGGATAAGTAAAGTAGTAGTCCGAATTATAAATTGAAGGGCCCTGCCATCTAGTTTCTAGTTGGAAAATGCGGTTTGTAGAATAGACACCGAATGTGTCTTTCGGATTCTTCCAAGGGTCACAAAATATTATTTTTTATTTGATTTTTTATTTATTTTAATATCAATGTTTGGATTAATCCAACGGCTTTAAATGTGTTGGAAAGAGGTTGAAAACAAAGAAAAATGTTATATGTACCTAGAATCCATTTTGAGTGTAGGAGTAGAAAAAAAAAAATTAATACATAAAATAAAGAGTAAATTACACTCATATTCTTTTATATAATACTTATTACACTTAAATTTTTTGTTTTTAAATGATCCTACAATCCTTATGTTAGATAAGACTTGTCAAAGAGTGAGTAAGGTGTGGTCGGCGAGGCAATACGCACAAGCAAATGGCTAAAACCATTGGGGTTGGTTTCGCAAAAGTGATATTGATAGCAATAGCAGCGAGGCACCTCCGCGTGAACAACAACGTTTGCTTTTCTCTCACTCTATAAACCTCTCTTCATCGCTCTTTCTTCTCCCTTTTCCTTGCGCCGTGCTTTTTGTGTCACAACTCTTGCATCTACGATGGTGCCAACGTGCTTGGTTGCAACCTCGTCATGCAGGGCTGGGTTCGCACGCTTCGCATTCAGAGCAGTGTCACCTTCGTAGATGCAAGACAGTGGACAAGTTATGTATGAATTTCTACTTACATTGCCATTTATGATTGAGTAATTTGTTGATTGTGTGTAGATTAGCGATGGTTCTTTCAGTTTAACATGTAATTTGTTTTTTTTTTTTTTATTTCAAAAATAATATTTCAGCTTAAACAGTATACAAGTTTGTGAATAAAATTTTAAAATTCAGGGGACTATAGCAGCATTTTAAGTAAGAATTTCCAGTATAGTAAATGCTATATTGAGAAGTGAAAATATAATTTGCTTTAACATAAATTACGTGACAAAAATAAGATAAAAAGTAAAAGAAAAAAGAGGTAAATATAAATTATTAGAAAAGTTAAATATTAAATATGTTAATATAATAACTTGGAAACCAAATTTACGGTGGGAAAGAATCCAGTTCCAGCACATTTGTAACAACACGTAAGACTGTTACACACCTACACCCCACTACTTTTAATATTTTATTTTATTCAAAGTGCATGTTTCGCGTTCAGAGTTACGCATCAAATTAAAATTGAAATTGAGGCTATTAATTCTAATTTTTAAGTTTAAAAATTGATTATTTTAGATTTCAAATTATAATTTCATATTGTTACAAAAATCAATGTGTGCTTGACATATATGTTTCAGGATTCTTGATTCAGAGTCAAGTACTATATAAATAATAATAATAATAATATAAAAAACAGGTTCAAGTACTATATATGACAATATCTCCATTGAGAGGGCTAGTGCCTCTGTACGAGGGATGTTCCTCCCTCAAGTAGAAGAGATACCTCACCGTATTATGAATGTTCTCTCTTCAAAGAGAATTGTCTCCTTGAAAGTCTACCTGAAGTTTTAAATAAATAAAAAAGTCTTAAATATGAATTTGTTCTCTAAAAATTAAGATATTTTATTTTAATTTTTAGATTTTTTTGTTTTAATATTTTAAAGATATATATATATTATTTTAGTTTTTATTATCAAATAATAATATTAAATAATATTATAACAACAATTTAGACAGTTTAGTGTATTATCAAGAGTAATTGTTATTTATGCCTTCCAACATTATTAATATATCTCTCTTTTATATTTCTTTATCATTTTTTTAAAAGTGTTTTTTAGAATGTTAAAATTTTATATTTCAGAAAGTATTTTTGAGAAGTACTATAATTTTAACATTTCGAAAAGTACTTTTTAGAAATCATTTGTTTTTTTTAAAAATTAGACATATATGTTTAAAGAGGCAACAATCTTTACATGATTTGGGATAGTCCATAATGGCGATATCATAATCACAAATAACTTGGACACTTAATCATGCTTATCGTTGTTGTAAAAATTTTACTTCTTAACCAAAAGAACAATTTCATCATCAAATGATAAATGATTTCAGTAATTATTTCACTTGAAAGATTTAACATCATTAGAGTGTTGATGTATCCATAAGATTTATATTCTTATCACTATTTTCAAAATCTCATAATATTAATTTTTTACTAATTTTTTTTAAAAAATAAAACTAAGTATATCAACGAATAACAAATGCATAGCAAATTGGTGTTCATTTTTATCTTCTAAAAATTGGTTTCCAAAAAGTAATTTTTGAAATGTTAAAATTTTAATACTTTCAAAAAGTAATTTTCCGAATATAATTTTTTTTTTAACATTCTAACATTACTTTCTAGAATGTAAAAAATTTTACACTTTCAAAAAGCATTTTTAGGAAAGAAGATATTTTTGAAAAAAAAATATAAACAAGATGTGTGTTAATAATATTAGGAGTTATAAATAATAATTTCTCTTATCAAGTCATTAAAGAACTTGACAAGACAATTACATGTAATTTTTTTAATAAGCTGTATTTTTAAATTTATATTTATTGAAAACAATTAATAATCCCAAACTAATTGAAGAGTTTAAAAACACAGTTTAACAAAAAAAATTACATGTGATTGTCTTGTCAAATTCTTTATTAACTTGACAAGTCACTAAATTGTCAACATTTATATCATTATTTAAAGAACAACAAAAATTAAAACCAAAAAATTACTTATAATAAAGACCAAAAAAAAACTTTAAATAACTAAAATCTTTTTTTTTCAAATGACCAAAATAAAAAATATCCTATTTTTTAGGGTCCAAATTCATATTTAAATAAAAAACATATGACAAGTTTAAAGAACTACAAAATAAGTAGTATAATTCATTTTCAATTTTTTGATAATATGTTAAAATTATCAATTTTCACATTTAAAAGTTAAAATATTTTCAACTTAAACTAAAATGTGTTTCTCTTGCTTCTTTTTATTTAAATAAATTATACTTCCTTCCAAAGAAAAATATGCAAATAAAATTGTCATATTCATTTCAAAATAACATCTCTTTTTTAATTTTAGGAATAAGATGTTTTATAGTTTAATTTATTTTAATGTAAACAAGTTTTTTAGAGACTCGTTGTGATACTATCTTTTTATTCATTAAATTAATATATATTATAAGAAATTATAAATAAAAAATTAAAATATTAAATTGTTATTTAATAATGACAATTGTAATTTTATTAATCACAATGTTTAATTATGATTTACTCAAAAAAATTTTCACATGAGATTTATAATTAATGGTATTTTTAAAATTCAGATTTTACATTCAAATAATAGAAATACAATTAAATTTTAATTCTAATTTTATGTCCTAAATATTTATATTAAATGAATGATTTTAAATTAGATCTAACGTTTAATAAAACTTAATCCATCAGATGAGGATGGTTAATTATGATTAAACTCTAGTGAATATTGAGTCATGTAAGCTTTTGAATAGATTGAGATTTGAAGTCTTTGGATGGCTAAGACTTTTTTTTAAAAGATTAAGTAACGTGAAATGAGTTTGCATATAGAAAAGGTATTTTGATGCTTAAATAAATAAAATGTGTACTAACATAACAACATGTAATAAATGTTTACCTCATATATTGACATTGGTCATATTTTAGACATTTAAGTTGAATTGAATTGTTTGGAGTGAAAGGTGTAACATTCTAAATTCTCATATGTAAAATATGTGTTGCGTACTTATTTTTATTTAATTTTAAAACATTTTGGTTTCGTCTAATTGTGTGAATGTTTAAGACTCAAAGAAATATGAAAAAATTTGATAGAAAATTTAAAACTTTTTGTTCGTTAATGTAATATCAGGAAAGAGAGGTTTAATGTTTAAAACGAATCTTGTTAATGAAAATATGGAGTAAATAATGCGATCTCACGAATACATATGTACTTAGAAAATATGAAATATAAAAAGACTAAATACATATATATTATCATATATATATAAGAGTTTGAAATTGAGTGAAAGAAAATATCCATATGGCATCCTTAAACTGTAATCTAACTCATCCCAAAAATAGGCAAAATACATGTGGCAAAATGACTATAAGACTAAATCTTAGGTCTACCCGTAAATACATAAAAAAAGAAAACCTAGACTTAGAGCAGTAATCTTTAGCCACCAATCTTGTGTGTGTGTCAACTATGTCAGACGTGGATTAGCGAGTCGAGTGGTGGCATAGGCTATGCTCATCATAAGAAATGATTGTATGTTTTGGGTGATAGGTTGGTTGTGTCCAATGATGCCAAGGTAAAATGGAGATAACCAACAAAATTGTCCTCGCTCATGATTACGTTATGAGTACACCTCTCATCAACACAATCAATCCATAGACGAAGGTGAGGTCTGGACATCTTCTCATACTTCTAAAAAAAATAAAGGAATGGGTCTTTCTACTTTATCAAGAAACACACATACGACTCAAGAAAACATACATAAACGATCAACCATACTTATGTGATTTTCCAACGTTTTCACTTCTAGTATTAAAAATGTTAGTACCTACTAATTCTTGAAATACTCATCATACTAGTCAGTTGTCACAGGAACTTCCAAAACATAGTGGCCTTACAAATTTTAGGGGTCTGGATGGACATTGGGAGTACACCCCTCACTATAGTACAATAACGAGCTTTCACCAATATAAATAATGACATCATGCTCTGTTGGGGTTACCAAGTTGGCTTGGACAATGTCCCACTCGAATGTCATACTCCCAATGAAGATCACACCACATGATTTGCTTCTCAAAATACCAGTCTATATTCTATACATTCTTTAAGGATTGACTCCTCAACTACATATCCTCATTGGGATTGTCTTTTTTTTTGTCATTGTGGGAGAGATTCTACTAACATAGGTACCAAACATAGGGAATTGACACCTGTTAGGTATTTTTCTTTACTTCGACAAATGTACCGATTCAATTGTAATATAGTACTTTTTTAAGTACGAATGTCGTACCCACAGGGAACAGTTTCAATAAAGTTTCTTATGTTATAAAGCTCTTTGAGTATAAGTCAAATGAATAATAGTTTAATTTAAAATTGGGAATTGGGTTTTTAAAAAATAATTATTAAGCAAACAGAATATGAGTTAACAAAAAGTTGATTTTTAAAATTTCAATGAGGAGA
>JAMLFT010006286.1:0-16235 GCA_026544285.1 Pachyrhizus erosus
ATTTTAAAAGTCATTAATAATATTTTTTATTGACTGATATTATAAAAAATTTTACCCTAACAATATATAACTATTAAACCAATGTTTAATTAATTAATTAATTATTTTCTTATAAAATTGACTCTTTTAACGACTAACTTTTTAATAATAAAAATGTCTTATCCTGGGGGAAAAAAATGAAACTTGTGAAAGGAAAAATTGTGGAGTCACACACTAGTCTCTCCAGATAATTAGTGGTGTTTAATTTAGTTGGTTGTTGGTGTATGTCCAAAAACAGTCAAACGTGAAGGTAATGACAAAATTGTGCATTGAAGCCAACATAAATTTGAATACTTACCTCATCTTATGATATCATGTTTAGCACATGTCAGAGGGTTCTCAACCTACCTACTTCTAAGTAACATTAATACCAATTAGTGCACCTCTAATCTTTGGAGAAAAACTAAAGATACAATCATGTTTGTCATACACTAGTATTAATTATTCTAAAAAAATTAAAAAGATTGGTTAATTTATTAGTAATATTAAATTTATTAATAATTTTATTATTTATTAAAATTATTTAGATTTTTTATCTAATTATTTTTCATCCATTAAATTATTGTTTGAAGAGATAATAATAATTATATATTTTATCTTATTAATACGTGATTTAGTCGTCATCTGTAATCTTTATAAGAAAAAAGAAAAGAAAAACTATCTTATTGATTTACATTATTTATGTTTATTGACTAAAAAAATATAAAATAATTAAGAATATTTTAATAAAATATAATTAATGTAAAAAAATATTTAAAAAGACTTTTATAAAAATTATAAACAAATTTCTCAAAAAAACCTATATATAAGGAAATAAGTAGTACTAATTAACTTATTATTTTACCAAATAAAATTATATTTCAATCATGGAATGGACTTAAATCTGTTAAATAAAAAATTATTAATTAGGTTTCAAAATTTATTATGTATTTAAAAAATATTATTTGAAATTTTTTTTACTTTAAACATTTGATTATACCTTAAAAAGATTAATTTCTTGCTCATCAAGCAAGACGAAATTGTTCACAATCAAAGCATATGCCAACTTCTACCTAATTTTTCTTTTCAGCCAACTATATTGAATTATTCTAATTTATGTTGTATTCTTTTTGGTGCCATGCACACCATGGCGGATGTAGGTTAGTGGGAATGGAGATAATTGGTCTAAAAAAAACTTATAATATATTGAATATTTTTTCTATAAAAATAAGTATTTTTTTCTTAGAGTTTTTTTTAAATAAATGTAAAAAATTATTAAAAAAAAAGATAAAATAAAATAAAATTTTTATTATAAGATTATGTATTTTATAAAAAAATTTAATATTTTTTTTTGCATAAAAGTGTTATAGACTATTTTTTTTTTCTCGCTAAATTTCTTCTTTATCCGCCGGGGCCTGCATGAATAACATTTCTAGTTTTTATTAAAAATTTGTTTCATGTATGAAAAATAGTCCTGTGACAACCTTTATTTATTTTTACATAAACATTACATGTTTAGTGTGTGTGTTTTATTTTCTCAATTTTTTATTTTCTTAAATTATTTAAATTTCTTTTGTAAAAAATTATATGATGAGTTAAATTTGAATTATTTTGTTTATTTAAATTGGATTTGAAAATAATTTTATTTAAAAGTGTAATTATAAAAAAATGATAAATTTTTTGTCTGTAGAAGTGACTTTTTGTGTTATTTTATCCAGGGTTGTCCAAAATTTATTTATATATGAATTGAAATAGATATAAGAGAATTTGATCAACCAAAAATATATTTCATCTGTTAAAATCCAAAACATTTCAAAAATAAATTTTCTCATTGTAGTGAAAAAGTAAATTCAAATTAACAACGTTAATTTTAATCTTATGTTATATTGTTTGTTATATTCACTATCTTTCATGTTAACTTCATTTACATTTTATTTTAGTTAAACTTGTGTTACAAAAAACTTTCTTAATAACAAAATAATTAAAATCAAAATTGAGAAAAATAATAAAAAAAATATCACTTTCAAAATGAAATCTGTTACTGGATAACTTCTCAATAGGAGAAATAAAAAACAAACAGAAAAATCAATTATGGACTAACTGATTTCTCTGAATGAACAGTAATTTGTATCATTTATGTAAATATTTCTCAACATGTATCATCTAGGCAAATATTTATTTTTATTTTTTTCATTATTGAAGAAAAAAAAAAGTCGCCCGAAGTTAGCTCACAACTTTTTACAATTAAAACATTTAATTTTAAGCACTTTTAATTAAAAAAACACTAACCAGTGTCTTTAGGACACTGCTCTTAGAACACTCATTAAAAAGTAAAAGAAAATTCTATTTTAATAAAATATATAAAAATGTACTCTTTTATAATTTTTAAATACGTTTTAATATACTTCTAATAAAAAAATTCTTTTTAATTTCTTAAACACTATCCTTAAGACACATGTTTCCGATATCCATTTTAATTTGATTATTTTGATCTTTATTTCATTATTAGGAACGTAAATATTTACTCTGTTTTATATGGGCATAAGGGACTAATAAAGAGCAAACACTATTATTCACAAGTATTACTTAAATTTTTTTTATAGGAATATAAATACCAACTATCAATGGTGCATATGGGTCCAGGAGTTTTACTAATGAATTTTTAAACTTTCGCTAAGTGTATTAAATCGACACTATTTCACACTACTGAAATTAGTTTCAAGTATCAAATTAATTGGAATAAATCTTAAAATTAGAGAAAATTCTAAAATGTAAAAAACATAAAACAAAAACCAATTATACAAAAGAACTATCTTCAAATTATATTGTTTCCAAGTTTCTTACTTCTCTTGCCCTAAAGCAAAACTCGTGTGTCTTCAAGATCCAAGAAAAACTTCTTTTCTAAAACTCTCCCAAAGTATGATTTTAACCTAATTTTAACTAGTTTCATGTACCTTATTTATAAATAGTCTTGAATAGCATTCCAATATAATTAAAATATTTAAATACAAAGCTTTCAAGTTGACTTATCAAATTAATTATAAATTATATCTTGTTAAGTCATTTGGCAGAATTCTTTATCCTTATGATCAATGTGCATTAATCTTCCACTATCCTGGTGAATAAATGTTGGATATCCAATGTTCTACCTTGGTTATTTTGCTTTGATGAAAGGCTAGATTTTGAATCACATAGGATCCTTTTCTCTCTCTAAGTTGTTGATTTCGCTTTGAATATGTTTGCCTTTTTATTAGTAATTGGCCTTTTTACTGGCTTGCGTACAAAAAAAAAAAAAAATCTATTGTTTTAGAAGAATTCATTTCCACGCGCTCCAATTCTTGGACAACCTAGAGCAAATATATATATATATATATTCAATTATCTTTTTCTTCCGCATGTGCATTGGATTTTCACTTTTCATCTTATAGTGAGTAGTAGTTCTCTTTTCTTCATGCATAACTACATCTTTTTAATATGAATAATGTTGCACATCATAAAAATTGGAGCCAAATAATATGCTTAGTGCTTTTAACATCTTGCCAAGACCTGAATAACTAGAAGGATATGTTTGGAAGTTAGATTTTAAGCAATAAGAAAATATTTTCTAATTTGATAGTTTTTTAAAATTAAAAAATAAAATGATATATTAACACGAACTTAATGTCCTAATAGTATATTTATTTTTATAAATATTATATAATTTTCTTAATTTAAAAAAAATAAAAATTGTCCCTCCATTTCGTTTTCCTCTCTGAAACCCAACTGTAAACATTTTCCAATGCAAGCACAAAATTTCATTTAAGAAACGTGATAAAAATGATGTTGTGTTTGATGAGTTCAATGACAAGTATATCATACCTTGGAGGCCATATTTCATCAACTATCCAGTGTTATATAAATACAGTGGTGGAAGGCATGGACCTGTTTGAATATAAGTAAGAAGTACTTTTAAGAATTTTCTTACAGAACATATAGTTTCTTTTTCAAAGGAGAAGCTCTAAAAAAAAATACTTTTAGCGTTATATCTAAACAGGCTCTTGGTGAAGTACAAGAAGGATGGTATTCTGGTTTAAAGGCTCAGGAGGAAGATAATTACAGTGCATTCGAAAAAGGTAACAAGTAAAAGAATTTGGAATAAGCAAGGTGATATTTTGAAGGAGATAGGTGGTTTTGCGGAGGAAATTAACAATGTGTAAACAACCAGAGTATGTGGGGGGTTTGACACCAAGTTGTGATGCAAATGGGTTATATAGTTCAGCTAGGTGGGTATCATTTTTACAGATTTTCTAAAAAGTTCATGAATTCGTGAAGCCAAATGACGAGACGAGAGCTCTTTACATAACGATTTTGTGTGCAGTGGCTGCATTAAGAGTTTCTAGCAGGTTATGTACTTCACATGACACGTTGTCATTGATGAATACAGTTTCGTGTTTTTTAGTTATTTACAAGTATTCTCGTTTAAAGACAATCTCATTTAAAATATTTTCAGAAGTTAAATATGAATATTTCTTTTAATATGAATTCAAATATTGGTTCACTACAGTGTGAAGAACTAGTTTCATGGGCAGTAGAGTGTACAATTATTCTTAAGAAAACAATTGATATTTATTTAACAAAAGAGAACTAGTAAAATTGTTTCTGCAAAAAGTTGTCATTCTTCACATCCATGTACGTCATAAGATGCAAAGATAGGCAGCTGCAAAAGAAAGTTGAGAAAATTGAGTATTGACTACTAAGTTACCAATCGTGTTCAAAGAAAGGGTATTTTCTGGAACAAGAGAACTCTAGTCTCACTTATCAATAGTGCCAAGTGTCTTCTCAAATCTCAAAGTGCGCAAAGGTCATTGTGGAACACAACATCCTTGTATCAGCCTTCAATTTAGAACATTCAAACCTTCGTAATGAGATAATGCAAGTGTACTGAATTACCCTGTTGTGTTGATTAAGGTTGAGATGAAAGTGTAAAGAACGAAAATAAAAGGGCTAAACGGAGTAAAAAGTGAAAAAAAAAAAATGATTTAGTTAAGATGAAGGAATATGGAAAAAAATAAAAAACATGCTTTCCAAAATAAATCTTCTCTCTCCACAAAAAATTGAGTAACAATTCATGACAGTAGTAGAAATATTCAAACAAATTATAATAATAATTATTATTATTATTTTTATTCAATATTAATTTCTTTTTTTATTTATTTAATTTTAATTTAAATATTTCTTTTCTTTTTTACTTTATTTCACTTCAACCAAACAATTTCTTTTACTTTCTTTTTACTATAATTCATTTTCTTTCTTTATATTCTTTTTTTTTTAAATCAAACACATTAATAGTTTTGACTTTCTTAGAGAAACTACAAGAGTGACACTCTCACCATATTTAAGACATAGAATCCCTACTTGTGGGGTGTCCAACCGTTGAAGAAGAAACAAAATAAGGACTTAGTTCCATTATATGGAATGGTGCTTAATTGTTTACAGTAGTCTATAATGTCAGTCAAAATAGGCTTTTGTAAATTAAAAAGATAAATTAGTCAATAATAAATTGGAAGTTAAACCATGTGAGATGATAAAGAAAATAGAAGACACAATGCACAGTTAATTGGTTGGTTGTAGAAAATTTAGCCGTTAAAATTTTTCAAGTTACAAATTTTAACATTAAATTTTTTAAGTTACAAATTTTAAGCATTAATTTTTTTATCGTTATAATTGAAAATTTGAATAATAAGCTTTGAACTATATAAAATTAAAAATTTGAATATTATAAAATGAACATTATAAAATTATGTGATCAATTTCTTTTACATAATCAATCTTTTCAATTTTTTCTTTTTTTTTCATTAATTTTATCTTTGTTGGAACCTATAACATGGATGGTGTTTGACCTCTTAAAAGTTTTATAATTTTTATGATAAAAAAATACATTATAATGTGATATACTAATGAGTTTTGATGAGTTATAAAAATAATTTAAGTGTCTAAAGCATGTAAAGGTAAATCTCTTATCTTAAATGTGAAAATACATTTTAATTTAACAAGTGTCTCACATGCGCTATTAAGAAATTGCGTCCATTAATAAAAATATCAATTGTCTAACATGTTTTAAGTGAAACTATCATTTGAAACTATTTTCAAAAGAAATTATGTTAAACATCTATTGTTATGTTTATCGTCCAAATGAGTAAATGAAAATTTGAAGCTATTTTCTTCTTACACTTAATGTTCTCATCATTTATAGTTATAAGTTACGAATGTCAAAACTTTCATGTTTTAGATGTCTAAGATTTTTACTCATATATTCTTTGCATCTATACATTTTTATTGCTTTTCATATGCTTAAGTTAACATTTGAATTTAAAAGTATTAATGAAAAGCAAAAACATTTGAAGAATAAGTGAAGTATTTGATAAAAAAAAAAAAAGCATCCTTGAGTCTAGATTCTAATTGAGAAAAAAAAACTAAAGTATGAATTTGTAGAAAGATAAAACAATTGTAAAAGTTGTCTCAACAAGTTGTAAGAAAGAAAAGACAATTTTTCTCTCTCTCCTTTAATGAAGTTGTTACGTTAAGAAAGAAAAACATAACTAACGTTTTCATGCATTTAAGTATCATAACAATAATTTTTTTCAAAATGTTTTGTTATAACAAATACTTCTCCATGAAGACTATATAAAGATCAAGTTGTGAAAATTGAAGTAGTTAACAAACATGAAAATAAAAGGCAATTATTTTCTTGCTTTGAACATCGTGGACGACCTTTTTCTTAAGATTACAAAAGCTTTATGTGTCAATCTTTCATAAATTCTTAGCCTAGTTAAGTTACTTGTAATTTGTGCTTAACTTGTATATCTTCAAAATTGTGGGTTATCTTGTTTATTGCAACCCTGTTGAGGTTAAGAAAGCCAAAAGTGATTTAGTGAACAAAAAATACTTAAGTGTTGCTTAATATGAAAATAAAATAAATTGTAACCAAACGTGATAATATAAAATACCTAGATTATGGACACTAGAAATGACATATAATACTTGTTGTAATCAAAAGTGGAAATTAAAAATACTTGTTATAACCTTTATGTTGGTTATTGGAACTCTTCAAATTAAATAGTTTAAGATTAAGTGAACCAGTATAAACTAATATTTTTTTCTGTTATTTTCTTGTTGTGTCTTCTTTCATATTTTAGACGTCTAATGGCTCTCAAAACTTGTTTTACTCTATCTTTGGTGTTTAAAATAAATTTTGTGAAAAAGTTTTTAAAATCTCACATATATTATTCAACTTTTCTTCTAATGAATTTCTAACCCTTCAATATTTTTAACACATATTATCTCAAAGTTCAATCTCATCCAATTTTTTTACTCACAAATCTCAAATCCTCAACTTTCTCTTTTATAATTCTCATCCAATGCATCCAAACCAAGTTAATTTCAATCATTGGTTAAATTTGATGCAAACTTATCAATCTTCCTCTAATTCAAAATTTTCAAAATTCTTCACTTTCATCAAACCCACAAAATAACCTAAATATGGACATTTTATATCCTCTCACCTCCCTATAAATTTTTCATGTTTCAATTATCACCAATTAATCCCATTATGGATCATGCCATTTTTATGAGTACTAGTGAATGACAATCTTACAAAAAAGTTCAAAAAATAACATTTAAATCTCAAACCTCATTATTTTCACTCAACTTGAGTTGTATAATATTTAACTTAATGAAAAAGAAAAAGAAGAGCCAACCAAAATACAACAAAGAATGAAATTCATCATAATTAAAGATAAACTTTTCATTAAATCATGACAAAATGTTTCTAAAGATACAATTGTTGAAGATAAATTATTATAATATGTAAGAATATGAACTTTTTAGTGAAATTCATTTAAGCACTCAAAGATAATGAATTGGAGAGATTGCATGTTTATAAAGTACATGTATTAGAAAACAAAAATGAATGTAGTTATTGCCCAAAATTATGATTAATGGTTACAACCATGACAAGACTCCACATCACTCTGACCCACAATTTATTAAAGAATTAAAATGGAAAAGTGCATCAATGAATGTTTAATATCAACTCATTGCTGAGCAAAGAGATGAAATAGAGCTTTCATGCGTAACTACGAAATTGGTGAGTTTGGGATAGACCTTAAAAACTTAGTTCTACAAGGAGAGGTGGCATGATGATGATTGTAGAAGATTCTATATTGACCATAACAGAACACTTCTCTAAGAGATATAGCACAGGAAATTCCTATAACACTTAAAATGTATGATTACAAAACCTTCGACCGCAATCCAGGTTTACAGATCAATCTCAACAAGTTCATGTATAACCTATGCTTTCTAAATTTTCTATATACAAAAAATTTATTACACAAGCACACAAGAAGAATCATGAATCAATAAGATCCGAAACAGATTGGACATTATCTCCAACTGAGATTTCTCTGTATCGCAGAACCAGTCACAATTAATTAACCTTTGCATAAGACCCGTGCAAAAAACTATCCTTGTTGAAGAAATAGGAAAGCTTCATTTAACAAGGAAACCCTCATAATTACACAGTCGTCATTAAGAGAAATGATAAAGCAACAAGCGCAAAAAACAGAATGTCATGGCTGTAGAGGCCTGCAGAACATAAAATACAGTCAGTCAGTGGTTGCTACTTGACACCAAATTAATTGAGATGCTGAGATCATTCTAGGCAAAAATCAGGTGTTACTCAGTAGTGCAGTTCACTGTTCCAATCTACTATTCAAACCAATCAATCCAATTAAAACTGAAAAAAAAAAATGATTCCAAAAACTGAATAAACTGTAAAACCAAAAAATAATAATTAAATTGATTTGGTTGTGGGATTCAAATTTGAAAACTTTCCAATACAAAATGAATCGAAGCTGCTTGTGTGTGTTTTAAATCCTAAGAATTTTTTATGTTAACCATATCAATTTGGGAACTTTACTGTTATAGCTCAACCCAAACTTAACTCCCTCTTTAAAATTTGAACATATATTATAGTTTGACAAATAATTTTGGAACTATATTTTAGAATTTAGATTGTCTTTTGATATACTAAGATAACAAAATTTGTTTGAACCTGTATTTAGCGTATTTTTATAAATCACTTTAGCCTTGTACTTGATGTATTTTGATGAAATTAGATTTGTATATTTTGAAGATTGGACAGGATTTACATTTGAAACTAAATCATTGAATGATATTGTAAGAAAACCAATTAGGTCGGACTTTTCCATCAAAACTGACTCATTGTGATACTGATACATGAACACCCGTGCAATCTTCGTTTCTTTTAAGGAACATATAGGCCACCGTAAGAGACCATTCAAACACCCAGATATTCATCATTACATATATTCGGGTTTAAATTTTAAAGTGTTTAAAAACTTCATAGATTTCTGAACAAACAGTACAGCTAGAAAAGGTTCTCTTACTACTTTGACTTGATGCTGCAGCAGGAAGAGCAGGGATGTTGATAGCTGCAGTTCCAATAAGGTATTAGTTATCAAAAGTTCACAAAAGAAATATAACATTTAACATAAAAATGAATTAAAATGAAAATTGTGAAGCCAAAAAGAATTCATAAAAGGATTTTCTTCACACTTTATGAATAGAGAAAAATAATTAAATAAAAAGCAACTTGCCAGTCATAATTATATAAACCTTCAACAGGTTCTACCTACATTTATTGCACGATGAAGAGGTCAGTTGAGACGTAGAAGGCCAAGGAGCTGGAATATTATCATTTAGATCACAAAGGAAGCTGATCCCCGAAATCTTGTCAAATGTAGCATCTGAAGGCAAACTGGGTAATAGACAACCAGCCTCTGTTTAGAGTAGACAATGTAGCAAGTCACCTCTCATTAGAACAATAATGCAAGACAGAATAAAATGTAGCAAATCATGAGCAGAACATTAACAGAAGAGCATAATAAAGTAAACTTCAATTAAATAATGCATTTCAAAAGTACATAATTTTTCTTAATTGAACCCCCTTCACCTTCTTTCCCTCCCCTTCCGTCCCCCAAATGTGGCTATTGCAAATAATTTATATTGACCCAATGTACACTGCAGAATTACCTTGATTTCCGACTAAAGCATCCACATTGTCGATTTCCACACCAAGTTGAATACGAGAGAGAAAAGAAAGAATATTAATATCAGGTAAAAAATATGGTTGAGTGTGAGTTTAGCATACTAAGAAGAAAAGAGAAAAGAAACTAACCTTGAAGGGAAAAGTCTTTAAGGCTTATGTGACAGAGACCATAAACATCTGCAGTAATATTCGATCTTTTCAATTTCATTGCCAAAGTCTCTGCACAATCCAAAGCTTGCAAGTTCGTGATGAAGCTCTGTTTTTGCAAGTGAGACACGTAGCTTTCCATAGCATTACAGCATGCTGTTTTGTTACTTATCCCATCCAGACAACCCTTGGCAACTTGCTTTGTGTCAGGGAAAACCAGTGGACAAACTGGTGCAGAAGACAAAGAGAAAATCTAGGTAAAAGAAAGGCAATATTAAGTGGCCAGAAGGATTAGCATCATTAGGAATTATCACCAAGTGATTAGAAGGCACCTAATGCAATCAGCTATAAATAATCTACTAGAATCATCACAGGATGACCATTGCATATTTGACAAGGTTTTTCATCTATAGATAGACAGTAAAATACAACCTGAAAGAAAAAACAGCCCAACTCACAATCACTCCAACCTTTGTCACAGAGGAATGATATACCATTTTTACACGAACTGACCTTTGTTCACATTGCAATTAGACAGTCCTCTAAGAACTTTCTTGGCACGAGAAGGTTCAAGCTTACTAGCTAACCACCGGAGGACAACATTTCTACAATCATTGACCCAATTTGAGTGCTCAGGTTGAACATGCGGTGCATCTATAGCCAAAATATCAGATCCTTTTGAAGCAATTGTTGTAGCTGCTTCTAGTATAGCATTCTGACAGATTTGGTAGCAGCATTCTTTCACAGGATCAATTTTCTCACAGGCAGTAAGGAGCTTGGTAGTATCCACCATGTCATAAAAATCATTCACATTTTTTACTGGGCAAGATGCCTCCGTGAGATTTGAAGAATGAATTGAACATATCTGCTTTAGATTATTAGTGGCACCCTGGCCTATCAAAATCTGTTCGACATCTGCAAGGCAATGTTTAGCATCGGTCCCATTTAAGGCAAGTACATTGGTATATTTACTGGATTGACCAATAAGAATTGTGAGAGTGGCTTCCAATTGGGGACAACAAATTACATTGGCCAGAAATGGTGCAAAAACTTCCCAGCAATCAATTGCTGTCACACTGATCAAACTTTCAGCAGTGGTAAAGTTCAGAGTGCAGAGTCCTGCAAGATACACGGATAAAGATAGTAAGAGAAAGGGGAAGAGAACTCCCAAATTTAAGCATTTGAAAATCCAAAATAACCACAAAAGTCATTTAGGAAAGAACCTGATAACTTTGGGATAGAGGTATTGGTGAATGGAGACAGTGGTGAAGGTGCAAGAGGAAGAAAGGGTTGTGGAGCACCAAGAGGTGAGAGTTTGGGGAACATAGAACCCTCATGGTTATCCAGTTGTACAGAACCTTGAAGATGATTGAATCTACTGCTATGGGATTCAAGTGCACCTACACCAAAACATGCATAAGAGAGTATCTGTGCACATGTCTTTCCCTCTTGCTTCCTCGCTTAACGTGAGTCAAAAAAGCAAGGAACTACATGCAAAAAATTACATATGCTATGTGACACATTTAGGTTTTTAAATTTAATAACGAATATTTAGCAATACTTAATTATATGTCATGTAGAGATTGATTGGGACCATGAATTACATAGTGATTCAGGATCACCTAATAATTTCTCCTTTCTTGTTAAAGAGTTACAAATAACAGGAGCCCGTTTCATGAGTGTGAATGTGAGAACATATCTCATAGTTAAAATGTACGTAAGCACGGAAACTTATCCCCAAGTCAACATTAATTAATTCTCACCAACAAAAGCTTCTAAATACCAATTTCATTCTGTTTCAACTGTCTGTTATAATGCAGTGCCAACCCAATCAAATTTGATCGACAGCAATAGATGAAAGATTCTATTCATCAGCAAATGACACAATTAGTAAAAAAGACAATATTACATATCCAACATCTTCGCAACCAAATGTGGAAGTTATTTGTTGAACTGAAGCAGAGTTTAATGATGACAGTGAATGGTAGAGTTAAACTAAGTCCAGCACTCTAAAACTTTACGGGGAAGGGGTGGTTGTCCAGCATTGCAATACCGAGTCTCCAAAATCAAGGATCCAGCTATACCAATAATTAACATGATGTAGCTTAATTCTGGAAGATGAACTCTATATTGTCAGGGCTAAATCTCACAAGCTACCTTGTTAATATTATCAAAGACCAATAACATGTTAAAAACAGCAACATAATTTGTAGGAGCAATAATTACATCATCAATTTAACCATAATAGCAGCTAAGTCGAAACCAAAATTCATGACCTGAGTTTCTTCTTTTTTTATTTTTTCGTTGCACAGAAAAAACTAGCTCTGAAAGTAAAACTGAAACAATTCCAAAACCCTAACTCTGCCTACTGCTGTCACTACTTCTCAGTTCTCATCATATGGAACATTAGAAATTAGAAATAGCAACCACGAAACTAGAGAATAATGCAAGTGAACAGAGTTAAAGTGAAAAAAAATGAAATTTCATGAAGAACCAATGCGCATTAAACACCCAGAGCCATTCTCAAAGTTCAGTGCAAATAAAAACGAATACCCAACTAAGAAACTGACCAAGCCCACATGAGTTATAATAGGACAGATCAAATAAAAACGATGAAAAGTGAAAAAGGGACTTACAGAGAGGCAGGAGGAAGAGAAAGAGGGGAAGCAGGAAGAGGAAGAGGTGGGGCATGGTGCAGAAAGGGAAAGCAGTATTCATGGAGAGAATGAAAAGGAGAGTGGTTGTGGCATTGGAGACAAAAGAAGAAGAAGAGGAAGAAGAAGAACTAGAAGGATTGAAAAAGGGTGATATGATATGATGTCATGTGTGAAGGAAAGAAAGAAAGGAAGGAAGAAAAAGAAGAGTGAAAGCAAGCCATGAATGAATGAATGAGTTATGAGTGAGGGTTCAAAGTGAGTGGGGACTGTGGCTGGCACCCTCAGTAATAGCTGTCTGGTGACTGGTGAGACCCATAAGAAAGAGAGAGAAAGAGAGTAGACCCCACAATTTCCATTAGCAATGAGTCGCACTTAGCTACCCGCATTTACGCCACCATTGCCTTTTTTTTTATAATTCTTTGCTTTTCCTCTTTTGCCTCTGTTTTTTTGTTTTTCTTCATTCCATAGTTAGAGACTAATTTATTTCGAATTATAGAATTATTAAGAAAACTTTTTATTAAAAAAAAAATTCAATTTAAATGGAAAAACAACACAAACAATGCAGTCCAAATTATTGGAGTGAGTTTCTTCTCTGAATACACATGATCAGAAATGGAACCACTAACATGGGATGCAGTGTGCTAGTGTTGTGTTTAGCTCCATCACACGCGCGAACAAGTACAAGGTGGTTTTTTTTAATTTTTTAATTTTTTTTATTTTGTGTTTGGTGGAGGTTTGGTGTTTTTGTTTTGGCGCCAACTGTGTCATGTCATGTAGCAGTTGGTAGATGGCGTCATTAATAGGGTCAGTTTCTGGCTGTTGCTTTAATTTATTTTGACATAGAATTGCAAACGGAACGGAGGCGTTGCTTGCTCCTTCCTACCAGTTCCATTTATGATTTATCCCTAATGCATTCAATTACACATAATTCTTTGTGGTTAATGACCTGTTTTAAGCATGGTTTTTTTAGATTTTATGTCACTAAATCAACCTGCTTGATTCTACGCCTCTTTCACAATTAATGACACTTCCCTTTGATGCTTACTATTCTTACACAGCGTCATCCATCAATATGTTTCATTTTTATTTTTTTTTAAATTTCATACACCCTTTGGTATTCGACCATGGTATTTAAAAACCGATTACCTAAATTAATTTACTTTATTTTAAGTTTGAGTTGTGGTATGTAACTGTATCCATTTGACTCAAATAATTTTTTTATTTTTAAATAAATAACCATCGATACTTGTTTTGGGACTAATTTAGTTTCAATAAGATAAAATTAATACGTGACAAAGCTCTCTCAACAAAATTTTAACTCAGTCATATTATTTTAAAAATTTAAATTCAAAGTCACTTGTTAATATAAAATAATCTTCTGTTAGTTGTTGATTTACACATTTGACAATATATATTGAGCAAGACAAACTCGTACTGTATTTAGGATTAAAACAAAATTTAAAATGTCACCTAATTAAGTAAACTAGGTGAAATAATTCATCAAAATATTGTAATTTTATATTAAGCTTGATTTTATAGACATGTAAAATCATTTATTAAATTATAATAATTAATAAATTTGATATTTCTTTTTCAATTGATAATAAAATTAATATATTTGGCTTTTATTGAGACATATTATTTTTCTTGATAATATTTTACTCATTTTAATTGTGATTTGATAATAATTTATTCTTACTGAAATAGAAAATTTTGTTGAGAATATTTTGTAAACAATTCTAATTAACAATTATGACAAATTTTACATTATAAGAAGCTTCAATGTTGCTGACAGGTAAAATTATGAGAAATAACAAAAAAAAAGTCATTCATTGTAGTGAAAATTGTTGGTAATTATCAATTTTTTACGGTTAATTTACAATCAAATTTTTTTTTGTAGAAATATACACGTAAAAAAAAACTGGTCGTTAAAGTGAATTATCAGTGTTTATTACTGCTAATTATCAATTCTCTTGTAAAAAATATACACGTCATAAAAAATTCTGACTGTAAAAGTGAAGTTGTGATAATATTGACAAAACAAAAACATCGATAAATCGGTTTCCACTAGACAATCAAGTTATTGCATTTATAAACTGTCTAGTCATCAATAAATGAATAGAAACTATTTTATGAAATTCACTGAGGCTCTAACTATCAATAACAAGATAATTTTCTTTATTTATCTTTAGTCAGGTCGTAATAAATGGTTCAAATTGTTACGAATCAAAAAGTTTCACCTATGGATAATCTTTACTAAAGTCAAATAATTGTTAGTTTTAAATTTTAATTATACATAATTGCTAATTTATATTAGATTATGTTATATTAAAATAAGTCAAATAAAAAAAATTAAATAAATAATAATAATAATTAACTAGAATATGAATAAATACACACATATACATATAATTTTATTATTATATAAAAATATATAATATTAAAAAAGTAATAATAAAAACGTATTGGCTTGAGGTGTCGTCATAACTTCGGAATGCATTCGTAAACATTCTGAAATTATGATTTATAAAATGTTTATAAATGAGTTCCGAAATTAAAATTATGTATTCATATTTGAATGTGTACCAAACATTATAAATTTTTAATTTTGGGGTGTATTGACAGACATTTAAGAATCAAACTTTTTTAAGCTACTAAACTAAACCACCATGCATTAAGGTAAAATAGCAAACAACACATAATTTTTACTTGCAATGGAATGGCTAATGATATGAATGAATCACCAATATTTCATCTCTTTCATGCATGTTTATAAACACATTATTTTAAGATTCTATCCATCACTATTTTTCAAAACCCTTCATTTTAGTCTTAAAGAACATCCGCATTTTTAATTTTAGTAATCTAGCATGTTAATTGCGTAATTCATTCCTCGTTGTACTTTTCACTTTTTTCACAACTTAAATATCAATTTCTCTTCCTTTTTACATCTATGTAGAAATTGTTACCACATGTTTACTAATAGCCACCACCTTTCTCTTATCGATTTATTATGTATAGGAATTCTAAATTTAAATGATTCCACTAATATATATTTTTTTAAAATATATAATTAACATTCCTAAAACCTTGTAATTGCAAAAGAAGAACGAAATTACTATTCTCAAATGAGCCAATGCTAATTGCAGTGAGGAAGAAAGGTGATAAATCACACACATGTGGTATTACAAAGGAGTGAAATGTTAGGTTAGACGATTTTATGGTTCTTGAAATAATAAATAGGATTTGTTATAAATAAATATTTTAAATAAATAAATAAATATATTATATAAAAAATAGAT
>JAMLFT010006287.1:0-16236 GCA_026544285.1 Pachyrhizus erosus
CAAAAAGTAAATTTCATAATATATTTCTACATTACAAAAACCAGTTTTCATAATATACTTTTACATTAAGAAAGTTAATTTTCATAAGATTTGCGTGAAGCGAAAAAAAGAATAGCTGATCACCTACACGATGACCTGGGAATTGAATGGAGAATAGTGAATCAATCCTTGAGAATGGTGCAAGTGAAGGAGGTGAGACGAAGAGTAAGGAAGGCAAAAAATGCATATGAGGGGTGGTAAGTGAGGGAGAGAGACGAGCACAAATGTTTTAATTAGAAATGGAAAGGATATTTTAAAATGTGCAAAAAATTGGAAGGGTATAAAGAGTTAAAAAAAACTAAGATGTATTGAATCCAACGAGTCAATCTATTAAGACTATATTAACTTATTCTGTTTAATCAAAAAAATTATGTTGAGATAGATTGATCTGCCAAACATGTAATATTCTTAATTTAAAAGTTGATCAAAGTTGTTTTTATTTGTTTTGGTTTTTATAAAGTGGTTTAAGAAAGTAAAATTATTATTTTATTTATTTAATATTTTGGCCTTATAAACCGTAGACTACTATTTTTGGTTGGTGATAAATTAATAATATACTTGTGAATGCTAATAATATAATTCCGATTTTTTAATGGTGTTTAGATTTTATTAAGAATGTTTTAGATAATATTTACATGTTTAAATTTTTTAATTTTTTGTAATTTCTTTTTATTGTTATTTTTAGTGATTTGACCTCCCAATTCATTAACATTTGGATTTAGGTTAAAATTGTTAACTCACTTTATCAGTACAGGTCATCCTGCCCTCTCTTATTCTTATAAGTCCCCTTTTACCATTTCTAAATGCTAACTGTATATCCAATCATAGCAAGTGGATGATACCCATTTCATTCATCTCTCTCTAAGACAAATGGAATAATGTTATCTACCTAGAATAAAATAAACATGATTAATTAAGTCCTAGGTGACGAACGTACACTTACAAACCTGGTTTGTCCATTATGTTGATTTAATTAACCATTCAATAATTGTTTTTGCCTGCCTTTACTACAATGCTTAAGACAAAGGGAACATGTGGTGGAGTCAACTAACTAAAATAAATCTCATTTTAAAATGGTATTCTAATAGAAAGAAATATTAACAAACCTTGAAATTTTCCATGTTTTAATTTATTCATCAAGAAGATACAAAATAAGATGGTTTATTCATTTGTATTCACTTCGAACAATTGTGGTTTCTACTTTCATTTTAAACTTTTGTTAATACATTTTAAACTTTCAAGTTTCAACCATCTGAATTTAAAGGTATTTTTTTCAGAGATGAAGACCGGGGGACGGGGACAAAAAATTTTCCTAGATTAGGAGGTGAAGACAAGGGTTGTATTTCTTGTCTAAAAGGTTTCTATATGGACAAAAATAACTTTTTATTTTATATACATGTTTATGCATATATAAATGAATTTTTAATTTTTTTTATTATAATTGATGTATGAATATATTATCCTTTTTAAATTTAAATATATTTTTAATCTTTATAAATATTAAAAATTTTATTTTTAATTTATTTATTTTTAATCATTAATTTTTGTCTCTTATTTTATAAAATATATTAAAAATATGATTTATTTAATGATTCTAATTATTTTAATGATGATTTTAGTTGAATTGACTTTAAATTCTTTTATCTTGTTCTAGGTAATGAATTAATTTGTTATTTATTATAGATCAATTCATTTTTGACACATTTTGTAAAATAAAAAATAAAAAATTAATAATTGAAAATATAATGACTAAAAATGAAATTTTTTTAATATTTATAAAAATTAAAAAATATGTTTAATCTTATTATCTAATATATTATAATGAATTTTTAATATTTATAAAGTTGTTAAAAATATAAATTTTTTAATACTTTTACAACCTAGATAATTTTAAATGAAAACATGTGCATTTCAAAACAAATTTATCGTGTTCTTAGACACAGTCACTCCCAAACATCTATAATCTATAATTATATAAAAAATTTTGTGTAAACTAAACAGTTTTATAACATTATCATTTTTTAACTTTATTTTTTTCTTTTATCCAAAGAAATAAAAGAGAAAAAATTAAATTGAAATTGTTTGATTGATAAAAGGAGTAACAGAATTATCATTTTATCCATTTAAAACATTTTGTATTTTAACTTTTTTAATAATAATATTTTTTTAAAAAAATATATAAGTTATTATGCACAAAACATATATTTCTGTGTCTGAATTAAGTTGTAAAACATATAATTGATTATGTCTAAAGACATAATCAATTATGTCTCAGCGGAAGTAACCTTGTGTAGCACCATGTGTGGGAAACGAGGATTAGGAAGTAATTGCATTGTAAAAATTATTATTTACTTTTTTTAATCTTTTGAGAAAAAAAATAATTTTATGATATTGTTTATTTCTTTCTTCTTAATTTATCTATTCCAAACATTCATAATTTCTTCTTTTTTTTTTCTACTTTCATTCACTTATCTTCCATTCTCTTGTTCCAAACAAGGTGTTAGTCTTTTTTTTTTTTTTTAAATCGTGTAAATGCACGAGCTACCGTCTAGTTTTATTAATTAGATAAATGCACAGATTCATGAGTTAAAAGGTGCATTCTTACTTCACTGGCTGTAAGCTTGGTCCTTCTTATTCACCGAAAAAGTAATGGTAATGGAGCATTGCGGAATGACAAAAGCCATTGCTTTACTTGGAGTCAACAGAGACTGCCCGCAAGCAGTCCTTTGATAAACTAAACAGGCACATATACAGTGATAGTCAAAAAACAAAAACAAAAACAAACTCTTGAAATATATATATATATTTTTTATTTTTTGTTTTTTTTATGAGACAATATCCCTATGCCCCTGTTTGTTTGAGAAAAGAAAGATATTTGATAAAAAATATTAAATTTCCAGCATTCGACATTCTACATCATTCCAATACTATAGATGGTACGAGTTTGGTCCCCTTGGTGTTGTTAATTATTTGTAACAACATGCTACCTCATTTCCATATCTTTAAATATTTAATATTAATGCAAGTAAATTAAGAAATATTTAATAAAATTAAAATACTATTATATTTAGATTAAAGTATTCTTATTTAATATATTGATCCGTATGTCTTCATCACTTGTACTGAGATGTTAAATAATGATATATTTGAGAAAAAATATTAATTAAATTTTTAAATTTTAAAACATTAATTATTTTAAAATAAAAAATGAGATAAAACATTTATAAATATGAGAAAGGGTAATATTTTTTTTCTTGAATTATATATATCCTCTTTTGCTTGAGGTGTGAAAGTGAATTTTAACCCATGAATTATCCAACCAATCTAATTTTACTGATGAACAAGTTATAAAAAATAATGATTCATTTTCTTGGATTCTTTTGATCTAACACAGTTAATCTATAGGTTGAAAACTAACTTGGATCCTATCACACCAATTTATTTTCCTTTTTTATTATGAATTCTTGAGATTTTTTATTTTATTTGTTTATTCTTTAGATTTATTATTATGAATTAGTGTTGTTAGATTTTTTTTATTAATGTTTTTCTTATATTTTCTTTTATTTTTTGTAATTTTTGAATTCGGTGAGCTAACACATTGCCAAACTTTCCCAATTCACTAATCCATGGTATGTTGAATTGCGTTGCATATCTTTTGACACACAATTTATGTTGAGTTAACTCTTTAAGAAATTTATGGTAAACCAATTTGAATGAGTTGTGTTCGCCGACTTTGATATATCTAAACTTATGCTTAAAATAAATTTATTTGATTTAGAAACATCCACGATTTGGGGAACTAGTTCTTTTAACGGATACGATACTCAAATTTAAAAATCTAAAAGATAATTAAAAAATCATCACCTCACAAGAAACAAACGCAAAACACCAGGGTTGAAAGCTTTTAGCATGTGTTTCAAACTATAAACCTATATTATTACATTACATAAAGTAGGTGATAGACAAAATAAATTGATTGATAATGGTGAACCTTACATTATTGTAACATGGATGGATATTCTGGGCATCTAATCAATGCTGATGACATTATCATTTTAACTGATCAGGACAGATTTTGTAGGTAGTTTTGTCTGTTGGAATCTTATTAGAGGCAACTTCGTTTTATGCACCACAAGAATATGTGACTATTGGTAAGCTTAAAATTATTCTCGGGTTGACTGATGTAGTAATAATGAAGTACTAATATATATCTCAAAGTCTGATATACTGTTACTAGAATTTACTTTTTGCTTAAATCGAAGATCATGAAAAGATATTACTACTGATTTCATGAGAAATTTCATAACAAGCTTTGATTATGCATGCCAATGCTTTCTACACTAAATTTTCGTCTAGAATGATTTTATTCTGTTATAAGGGTTTTGATCGATTTAAAAGCATGCTTGAAGGATTTAGTTGGTATTTGGTAATTACATCAATACTTACATTTGTCTACTTCAGTTAGAGGAGTGTCTGATAAGTAATTAGATCTCTATTCATGAATGAGAAGGAAATCAGATCCTATGTTTGAATGAATGTAATTCTAGGTACCATTCCAATCCTTTGTTTGGCATTGCACTGTGACTGGGATATTACTTGGGATAAAAAGCTAGACCATATGATGTTTAATCGCACTCCAAGGAGTGGTGGAGTGTGAGGAAGCATCATTTGGGCATGTGAATTTCCTATTAGAAGAGCATAGGCAAAACTGTCTAGTGTCAATCTTAGCTGGAAACTGCGCTGGAAGTATTAGTTAAGTAGCAACAATCATAAATTTCCGTAGTAGTTAGTTAAAGTTAAACATATTCAGTTAATTACAGTTAGAACAAGTGTGTGTCTATAATAAGTACCTGCACTGCATTCAGTGAATTTAATAAAGATGGTTTTTAAGTTGTGTATCAAATTGTGAGAGCTCTGAAGTATATAAAGTCTATGAAAGACTCAAACATCTTTTTCCTTTTTCTGAAAGCAAGATATTCCTATAACCAAAAGTTATAAAACTAATCTTCCGAAAAAGTAGAGTACCAATTTAGGAGCTCTATTTGCATAGCCAGTAACGGAACCTTTGTCATATACTTAAAGGATCCAACTATTAGTCGCTTGTGTCAGGCTTTATAACTGAGTACTTGTATCTCTTTAAGACCAGATATGGTTAACCAAGACCTTCAGGAGTCGGTGAGGTACTTAGTGTATAACAGTAGAACCTTTGCATTTCACCATCCAATCCTAGCTTCCAGATCCATTTGTCAACGTGCTCAAGAGTTGAACTTTATACAAACACAACAACATCCATAATCGGATTGAGAAGTTACATTAAAATGTGATATGACTAAGTTCTTCTCTACGTCAATGCAAGATCGTTTGCATTATGAGAATTGAAAATGACACTAGGATTGGTCAACATAATGAAGAAAAATTATTGATTGGAGATGTGGTTGAACAAACTTTTCCTGTAAGGATAATAATCCCCCGACAATAGTTGCCGATCATTGCAATAGTCCTTGGTGGTAACAAGTGGAAGATTCCCACCCTTCACATACATATGAATCTACGAGTCTATTGATCTGCAGTGCAGCATGGAAATTCTTTGATTTGAATAGCATGGTATATTTTGGACATTAGCCATGTTTTAATGCCCACGATCATTCCCAGTGTCCATGTTGGAGTTGGTATTTCATAGACACCAAGTTCTTATTCAACGGAAAACAAAACCAGTTGAGCTTCAATCTGTATCTCACTCATAGTTGTTCTGTGTTTGGTCCATCTTGGATTTGAAGCTCACAAAAAGTCAGTGTCTGGCAGGAAACAGACACCATTGATAGAGCACAAGTTAATTGACACCACTCATCACCACAGTCTCACAAACATTCCATCTGTCCTTGCAGAAGCTAAACGTGAATTGTAAAGGCATCCAGAGACCTCAGATATGTTTTTCTTATTAGAAATACCATGGCATTTTCGACTTAAGACACTCTTTCTCCTAACATTCACTAATGTAAGACTAATTCTCTAAAATTTCTCTTCATACAGGAATTTTCTTTTAAGCCAAAACGGCGTGTAACAGTGTAGACTAAAAGAACATGCATAGGCAAATGATGAATCAATTATTAGCACAGTTTAATTATGTTTACTTAGCTTAATTGGACTTTCCACAAGTTCATAATAACAAAAGCAGTGGCCATTTAGGGAGAAAAAGATACAGAAGGGATACTATATAATGTATACAAAAACTTTTCACAACAAAATTTGCTTATAAATAACTCTTCAAATCAATCATTCTGGTTTTCCACGACCATATAAGCATTTCTGACGTTTCATACATTCTACTTTGCCTGAAATTGAATTGCCAACATAGTGGAAATGATATTTGATTTGTTTACCTTCTTGTTAACAAGTCCATCGGGTGAAACTGTTAGAAACTCAAGAAACATTCCATTCCCGCAAGTTCTGAGGATATTTGATACGAATCCATCCATCTCTTTGAAAATAAAATATGGAATCAAACAAACTGACAACGGGGGTGAATCAATATTAGGAATTCTTCGTAGTAAAAAATAGTTCTCTAGGATCAATTAAAACATATCAAATTACCAACACCCACCAGAACTGTGACTTTATTTAAAAAAAAAAAAAGGTTCCGGCTAAGAAAATGAAACGTGATAATCAAACTAGTGGAAATCCATATTTAGACAGGAGTATAATCTCAACAGAGAATATGTTTTTTTTATTTTTTTCTACTTTTCAAAATGAAGAGTATAATGTCTCTAAATACTCTCACAATAAACTTTTCAAATTCACATTTATTTTCTAATTTATTTTTTGATAACTGTTATGTTATAAATGTCATTCAAAATTAGAAATATGCTATAAATGATATTTAAAACTAGAATTAAAAGTAATTATTCTTGACCGTTTAAATTTTTGTTTATTTGAAAATAAAATTGATAGATTTGAGTTTAATGTTTAACAAATTCCTCCCTTAAACTCAAACCTTTCCGATCCTTCATTCCAATCATCTCCTTCAAGTTTTCAAATAGAATTGTTGGCAGAGACTTTGTAAAAATGTCTGCTACTTGGTCATGATGAAAACGAGCATCAATATGCTTACTCCTCTCATGATGAATTGAATTCTTTACTAATTCAATAGCTGATTTGTTGTCGACTCGTATTTCTGTTGCCTCAAGTTATTGCAGATTTAACTCATGTAAATTTCTTAGCCAAATTGTGTGACACACACACCAAGATGCTGCAACATATTCTGCCTCAGAAGTTGACAAAGTTACAATTGGTTGCTTCTTTGAGAGCCATATGAATGTTGCATTCCCCATGTAAAACACACATCCTGTTATACTTTTTCGATCATCTACATCTCCACACCAATCACTATCAGAGTATCCTACCAACTTAAATTCATTTGTCTTTGCGAAGAGTAGCCTGAGTGATTTTGTTCCTCGAATGTATCGAAGAATTCTTTTAATAGCTTTTAGGTGTGAACGTCTTGGATCCTCCATACACCAACTTACTATACCAACACTATACACAATGTCCGGCCTTGTACATGTGAGATACCGTAGACTCCCTACTAAACTGCAGTATTCATTTGCATTCACTTGGTCTCCTCCCTCAAATTTAGAGAGTTTCATACCGAGCTCCATTGACATTGTTACCAAATTACAATCTTCCATCTTGCTTTTCTTTAGAATATCCTTTGCATATGCTTCTTGTGACACAAAAATTTCAAATCTCCTTGTCTGATTTCAAGGCCAAGAAATTCATCAATTCTAAGTCTGTCATTTCAAACTCTTGCGTCATAGCATTTTTAAAATCTTCAACTATCTTTTCATTACTCCCTATGAAAATGAGATCATCAACATAAAGAGAAACAAGGAATAAATTATCTTCTTCTTTCTTTACGTATAATGCATGCTCATAAGGACATTGTAAGAATTGATTCCTTTTGAAGTAAGTATCGATTCAGGTGTTCCATGTTCGGGGCGCTTGTTTTAACCCATAGAGTGCTTTCTTTAGCTTCCACACTTTGCTCTCTTTTCTAGATTTCATATACTTAGGCGCTTACTCTACGTAGATTTCTTCTTCAAGGACTCCATTTAAAAATGTGGATTTCACATCCATTTGATAAATTAGTCACTTAAGTTATGCAACAAGAGATAACAAAAGTCGAATTGTCTCCATTCTTCATCATAATCGATTCCTGCCTTTTGTCTATAAGCTTTTGCAACTAGGTATGTCTTGTACCTTTCAATCTCCCCTTGGGCATTCATCTTTTTCTTGTATACCCATTTTACACCTATGGGTTTATATCCTTTTGGCAACTCTACTAAGTCCCACGTTTCATTTCTTTCAATTGCTCTTATCTCTTCATCCATTGCAGCTTTCCATTTCTTGTCTCTTACTGCTTCCTCAAATGCAATGTTCTTTGAGTATGCTAATAAGCAAATCAAATGCACTTTATTAGTTGAGTCGTATAGATCTTATAGGCTCCACATCTTAGGTTGATGTGACTCTTCTTGATCTTCATCATGATCTAGGGAAATTATTGAAGTATTTATTGGTGTGACACTCAATGACTCTTCTTGTTTTGCCTCTATTTGGTTCTTCCAGTCCTATGTGCTTTCTTCATTCACTTGTAGGTCTCGACTCATAATAACCTTTTTTTCAATTGGATCAAACGACTTAAAAGTCTTCGTCTTCTCATCATACCCAATAAACACATATTTATTATGTTTATCATCAAGTTTGGTTCTTCTATGGTCTAGTACATGCGCATGAGCCACACTACCAAATACTTTAAGGTGTGGCTCTAGGCTTCTTGAGGTGTTTGATTTTCCAATTTTGTATGCGGGCATCGGTTTTGCACATACACAACACATTGCACTGCTTCTGCCCAAAATTCCTTTGGCAGGTTTTTACTTTTCAACATTGATCGAACCATATCAAGTATCATTCGATTTTTCCTTTTTGTGATGCCACTTTGCTTAGGTGAATATGGTGTTGCTAAGAATCTTTTGATACCTTATTCCTCACAATAGTTTGTGAAAGCAGTTGACATGTATTCTCCACCTCTGTCTGATTGTAAAGCCTTGATGTATAAATTGGTTGTCTTTTCCACCATCACCTTGAATTTTTTGAACACCTCAAATGCTTCTGATTTTTCTTTCAAAAAATAAACCAAAGTTTTCCTTGTATAGTCGTCAATAAAAATAATGAAATATCTCTTCTCACTAAAAGACTTAGGAGTGATTGGACCACATATGTTGGTATGAATCAGCTAGAGCGGTCTCCTTGCACGATATTCTGCTTTCTTTTGAAAATTTGTCCTTACTTGCTTACCAAGTACACAACCTTCACAAAATTTGTTCATGCAGTCCATGTTCGATAACCCATGGGTCATTTTCTTGTTTGCTAACTCTTTTAGCCCGTTGTAATGTAAGTGTCCAAATCATAAATGTCATAACCATGCTTTGTCCTCCATGTTGACTTGCAAACACCTCTCTTATATATTCTTTAAGTTGAGTTTGAACATCCGATTCTTCGCCATCTCCACGTGTGCTAGCACTCGTCCATTTTTGTCCTTCAAGTGCAACATTCAGTCTTTCATGATAACCAAACAACCTTTCTCCAATAATTGTCCCATACTAAGAATATTACTTTTCAAGTCAAGTACATAATAAACGTCCTCCATTGTACGTTCTTTTCTGTCCTTTTGGGAAAAACATATTTTTCCCCACCCTTTGACTAGAACCATCATTGAGTCTCCAAAAGACACATGTCTATCTTCGATCTCTTGTATATCAACAAAGAGATATTTGTGCCTGCACATATGATTACTAGCACTAGTGTCCAAATACCATACCATGTCATCATCTAGAATGATGTCTTCATTTACTATCATGAGAATTCCTTCATCTTTTGTCTCATCTTCCTCAACTAAATTGGCATTTTCTTCCACTTTCTTCTCAGCATAGCAATCCTTTGGGTAGTGTCCATATTTTTCGCAGTTGTAACATTCAACATTTGGACAATTTGAACGACTACCTCTTCCACGACCGTGGCCTTGTCCATACCAATTTTGTTGGTTCATTTGTCCTTTTTCTTCATTGTTGTTTCCACGACCACGACCTTCGCTGTGACCAAAATCGTGACCTCCACATCCACGTCCTTTTCCTTGGTTATGTTGTGTATACATTACCTTGTCTTCTTTGATGGTCATCTTTGTTTGTAAGGCTTCCTCCAAGACTTCTTGTTTCTTTTTCTTCTTTCGTTGTTCATGTGCTTCAAGAGAACTCGTGAGATCATCAACGATCTCTTACAACAATTTCAAAATCATTGGTCAATGACCAAAGAATTTTCTCTACAACCCCTGCATCCATGAGAGTTTCTCCATTACATTTGAGTTGATTGGCTACAGTTTGCGCACGAGTAATGTAACCAAATACATCTTCCAAATCCTTCATCTTCATGGCCTCCAACTCACCTCGTAAAGTTTGAAGACGCGTTTGTTTAACTCGGTCGACACCCTTGAACACTTTTTTCAAAATGTTCCACGCTTCCTTTGAAGTTGATGCACGAGCAATCTTCTCAAAAATTGACTCATCAACAGCTCGATACAACATGTACAAAGTTGCCTTATCTTTCTATCGTGTCTCTTTCAACATCTTGTTTTGGGTCGCCGAGTATCCCGTGGTATTTTTTGGTTCTTCGAAACCTTTTTGAACCATCTCCCAAGCATCTTGAGATCCAAGAAGGGCTTTCATTTGGATGCTCCAATTGTCGTAGTTTTTTGTCTTTGTTAATCAGGGCAATGGCCGATTATTGGTTACACTAGCCATAGCTCTGATGCCAATTTGTGAACAGAGAATATTTTTTTTATTTTTTTTTGCTTTTCAAAATGAAGAGTACAATGTCTCTAAATAGTCTCACAATAGACTTTTCAAATTCACATTTATTTTCTGATAACTGTTATGCTATAAATGTCATTCAAAATTAGAAATATGCTATAAATGATATTTAAAATTAGAATTAAAAGTGATTATTCTTACCGTTTAAATTCTTGTTTACCTGAAAATAAAATTGATAGTTTTGAGTTTGATGTTTAACATATAACAGATAACTAGAATGAGATGAGGAAACATAATAGCTTACAACAAAATCTATATTCAAAAGTTAACCAACTGCCAGATTTTAGCATCCTTCCGGTCCCTGAAATAGCCTCAATGTCCTAGATGTTTCCTCAAATCATTCAACAAACTTTTGCAAAAGTAACTAATCAGACAAACTAAATGGGGTAACTAAGCTGGCATCAAGCGTTTACAAAAGATGAATGGTGTTTTTCCTTAGACAATTTTTATCTCACAATTTCAACAGATGAGAAGAATTTTCCATAAAACAATTCACAAGTTTCTAGTTGAGGCTAAATTAGCAATCTGACAAAAATAATCTGCATATGAAGCATGTTATTCTTAAAACAAAGTAAAAAGTTAATGCAGGGAAAACTCCTAAGAAATAATAAATCTTAAGACAAATTAACTAGCACGAGAGTTTTGGTAGACAAGTCAGGTATTTTAAAAAATAGCACAAAACAAAGGGGTTGATTTGCAAAAAAAATTGATTAATAAGTTACACACTTGATCATAGCTTTATCAACTATAGTACTTATGTTTGCTGGAACTTCATTGTCTTTGTCTATTGTTATACTCATATAATTGTCTATTTCTAACATAAAAATTTTTAAAACCAGCTCAATGGATTGAGAAATTTTTTGTGATAATTCATAAATATTTTTATTATGTATATTAAAAAAATTAGACAATGATTGAAGAAATTGAAGATGATAAAAAATTTCATCAGTTGAATATTTAATTTAATGAGAAATTATATAGAGAAAACAGATAATTTAGTGTTGCATTCTTATATTTTTTATTTATAAGTTTTTCAAAAAATTTGGTTTCAAAATTAATCAGTCGAGTATTTTGTCACTAAATAATTTTTAAAAATGTAATGTATCATTAAATTTTTCATTTAAAAATTAATTTTATTATCAATTTCTACAGGATGTTTAGAGGTGACTATGGGTCTGGTATAATCGATTAGTTTTTTTGGGATGCTCACAAATCAACACTTGCATCGCTTCTAAGTTTTTACGTAAAATACGCAATTTTAGACCCCAACCAAAATAAACATGTGCTTAATCTATCATCAAACTAATGTGCGTTTAAATAAATAAATTGATTAGCTGCTTATTCATAATATACTGTTGTTACATGGGAGACTATTCGTTCTATCATTAGGCTTGTTGAAATAAATTTTAAAAAAATAAACTTATTTTGATAAATTTATTGATAGGCTAATTTATCAAAACAAGTTTAAAAAAACTTACAAGAGTCATCAATTATTTTCACATGTTCAAATAAATTAAAATACACATAGACTCTTCAAAACACTCTTTTAAAACCTTAAAAAAGTATTCTTCGTTATTTAATTTTCCATAAAGATTAATATGATGTCATTTTAAATTTTTAATAGACTAATCAAAAATCAAATATCTAAAAGACCAATTTAATGACATTTTAAAAAAAAACTAATGGCTGTCAAAAAAACTAATGATAATTTATATCTATAAAGAGATAAGTTTTTAAAAGAATAATTTAATAATACGGGTAACTTGCACAATCAAATTAAAAAGTTATACCAAATGCATTGAAATTAAACTCTTCAATCCTATTCAAACTAGTGTTTTTAGATTGACAAGTGATTTTAATGACTTTTTGGATAAAGAAAATGACAAACTAGTAGAGCAATATTTTATAGGTCACAGAGTACACACTCGGCCAGAGTGATCCAGTGGAAAACAAAACCGGGTAAGCTTCAATCTCTATTTATTTAATTTATTTTTGTGGATCTCTGTTTCACTTTCATAGAGTTATGCTTGCCTCATTGTAGAATTGAATGTTGCTGAAAATCACACCCTCGCAGGAATACTTACAAGTTTTAAGTACCGTTAATCAAGGAGTGCATAAGAAACTATTTCTTTGAAGCCAAAATAACCTGAACAGTTCACAGGGAACTGCATACATAGAAAAACAAAGGACAACATCAAGAAGAACATATACTATGAGGGACAACGATCAACTAATCACCAAATTCCAAGAAACAATCAATAATTTCAACTTCTTTATGCATAGTATGTATAAATTCGTGCTGATGGAAAAGCACAAGTATGTACAAATTCGTTAAGTGTTTTACCTAAAGGTCTTATGATATATCTGTTCATTTTGCTAAGAAAAATTATCAGAGGATGCTTCCACTCTAAATGAGACCTAACAAGAGAAATAGACAAAGGTAAAAGATCAGGTATAATAGATGACATAAAATAATAGGTGTTCATGAAGTGTTAACTTAAAGAATTATTTGATACTGTAAAACTTTACATGATGCTAAAGGCCAAAGCATCCTAGAATTTGCAACAAGTCTCCAACCGATTGAGCCATTTTGCAGTGTGAACCCCCTAACTAGTACCTACCTAGATACGACTGACTGAAAATAAAATTACCTATTCATCCCTTATAACTTTTAGTAAGATGAAGTAGTAATTGAATGAGACATGATTAACTTTATCCTCTTATTCCACACAACCCAAAAAAACCAGCTGCATCTTTCTTAAAGTTCATGATAAAAACAGAGCTCATTTGACAAGAGAGAAACTACAAAGATACTGTATATTGTCTTGGACTGTAAATATATATATATATTTTAATTAATTCACAACCTTTAAAAAAATGAGTTAATTTAATTCATAATATTTAATTTGTTGACTACTTATTTTTATTTTTAAAAATTATCTTTAACATTATTAAAATTCATGAAGAGGCACTGGAGCTACTGCTACTAATACTGCTCCCGCCGCACCAATTTGAAGTTGGACTCGGGTCCTTCATAGTTCACACTTTACCCCTAAACCAAAACCCGTTTCATCCTTCACAACCAATGTCCGATGTCCTTGTCCCACGGGTTATTACTCCGGGAATTTTGGTCAAAGTGTTTTAAAAGTACATTAGAATAAAACCAGTTTGTCATTATATTTGGGTCAAAATGTATATATTTTTATAAATATAATTTAGAAATTTAAGTTTAACCCAATTTTAAGTTTATAAATTAAGATCAAATTTAAGTTTAAAAGTACAATTTCTCAACAAAAAAAAAATGTATTTATTTTTACTCTTAATGCTTACTTTCTCTTTACCTCACTTTTAATTTAGGATAAACTATGTTTTCTTGACACTCTAATATTTTTTTTAAGTCAATTTAATTCTTTTGATTTTTTGTTTATTTTAATTTTTCATAATACAAAAGGTGTTATTTTTTAAGTGAAAATATCATTTTGAGTCTCATATATTTTTAATTATTTTATTTTATTTTATTTTTAATATTTATTTTTTTTAATCATTTAAGTTTTCATCTAAAATTGTCACATGTACAATATTAATGTATATTTTGAAGAATCAAAATAAGACAACTTTTTTTTAGAGGAATTGAAATTTAATTTCAAAATTTTTTAGAAAAAAAAAACATAATTTACCCTTTATTTTTATTTTTATTTTTATTATGGAATAGTTATGTTTTTAGTCCATAAATTTTGGAGTAAACATGTTTTTGTCTCTTAAAATTAAAAATAAAATTGTTTATTTTTTACAGTTTAAAAAATGGCTAATAGAGGATGCATTGGAATTTGTTATGTAAATATGAAAATGTCATTAATTTTTTTTCCCTCAATTTTGAGATAAGTTTTTTTGTTTCCAAAATTTAGAACTAATTTTTGGATCCTTAAATTTTAAAAGTGATTATTTTAATCCCATAAATATAAAAATGATTTTTTTAATCTACACATTTAAAAATTATTTTTTAATTTTTTTAATTTGAGAATAACTTCTCTTGACCTTCAAAGTTGATATTGTTAAAAAACATATGTTATCTAACTTACACTGCATTTTCTAACAATTTAAAAAATGTGATTTATGGTAGGTTTAAATTTTCAAAACTTAAATTATCAAGTAATACTTTAAATTATATATTTGTGATAATTTTAAATTTTTTCAAAATCCAATAAAATAAATAAATAAATCATAACAACTCATTCTTTTTTAATATCCAATTTAATTTTTTTATTTTTAAAATCTCTCTCATTTATTTTTAACTTTTTCATCATTCATATATCAATAATTATCTTTACTGTCAATCTATTTAATTTTTTTTTCAATGTAAAAGTTAAAATTATTTTATCATTGAACCATAATTAATTTCCTAACATAAAAATTAATATGTGAATAATTTACCTTAAACCATTTTAGTTGATATTTCATTATAATTTTAGATAATTTAATGTAAATCTAAACACATAGTCAAGGATCTAAAACAAACATTCATCTTCTCCATGAATGTGGGTTTGAATTTTCTTTATGTCATTTTTCTTATTTAATATATAATTATTTTTAGAAAGATTTCTAAAAAAATGTTTGTTTTAAGTCATAAAATTATATTATTATAAATCATATTATTAGGAATAATATGTATTTTAAGAACATGTTTGATTGTCATTAGAAATTTTAAAAAATAAATAAAATTTTATTTAATTAAAAAAGTAAAACAATAAATGTGAAGAAAAAAAAATAGATAATTATTGTATAAGATAATTTTTATTTTTATGAGAAAGCAAGATACACACCGCTCAACAAGAAAATAAAAAAATAATATAAATATGTGTATTTTATATTTTTAAAAATTAAACACTATAAAAAATATTTGTTTAAAACTTGTAATAAATAAGAGAATATTATATTCTTAAGATATTTCTTGATACTCTAAAATAAATTTATTTTTATAATTAGTTTTCCAACATAAAACCAGACAAATAAATATTCACCTAAAATTACATTAATTAATATTTTATTGTTATTTTAAAAAATTCAAAGTACCAATGTGTGAATCAACGTGCAACATTATTCTAATGTAATTAATGATTTTAAATTTAAATTTTAGATATATAATTATTTTAAATATTAAAAAAATCTTTATTATTGATAATAATTTTATCTAGTTAGATTATGATTATTAATTTTGATAAATTAAATATTTATTTTTTATATATAAGAATAGAAGTAATTTTTTTTTTTTGGTAAAACT